>JAVQJF010021696.1:0-28749 GCA_036023855.1 Gadopsis marmoratus
CCAGCACACCTGTGTCATTAGTGATGCTCGAGCTCGAAGAAGAGCAGTAACCTGACTGAAGATGCCTGCAGGTCAGTGAATCTCCCCGCTAACGTTGCTAACCCGAGTTAGCCACGAGACACAACACGCATGCGCAGAGCGCGTTAAACAGCATCGGCTTCTGTTGCGAAGAAGAAGCGCGACGGGCTCACGGCGTCGCGGGCTCGGGAGGGCCGACAGAAGGACACGCTGACGTCTCGAAAACAAACATGGACGCGCACCGCGAGTTTACACTGAACGACGCGACTAAACGTGCCGTTACTCCGTGTAACGTGGCCTCTAAGGTGCATTTACACGCTGTCGTTGGGGGAACATTTACCTGCGTGCGACGTCGACGTGTTTATCGGCTCCGCGATGCTGCGTCGGGGAAAAGTTCCCAGCAGCCTTTGAGGCACGGCAACGTAAATGCCGGCTACGTGGCGCCACCCAGTGGACACCATGCAAACACGCAGCATGTCCGAACGGTGGACTACAGTGTTGTGGTTTCTTCCCTTTCAGGTCTTTATCTTTTTATCAATGAACAACTTCGCCGCTTCTTAGAATGATGGGTCCGTTAAATTTTAGCAACAAATAAACTGTGATGTGTTCTTAGAGATGGAAGTAAGTCAGCAAGGCTTTTTCAATGAGTAGAATATACATTTTCAGTTTGTGTTTAGAACGTTTCTTCTACATTTGTCTAAATGTAACTAATTATATCATGCAATCTGGCTTCACAGTACACTACTGTTTTAAGAGGAACGTTTATTTTTAGCGTCTTGTCTGAAATTCCAACAGGCCAGATGTTTTGATTCTGTAGCTAAACGTTTGCAAGGCTGTTTGCCTGTCAGGTATGTCTATGTGTAGTTTTAGTTTTAGGCTGCAGAGCAGTCAAAGCCCCAAAATGTAACATTACGTGGGCAAGGAGTGCGCTGTGTACCAGGAAGGCAGCGTATATCTGGGTCATGCTTTGGCTTTAGGCTTCAAAGCTTTCAGAGGAAATGCAAAAAGACACATGTGCCATTTGAAAACACATTTCCTCCTACAGTGTGTTGTTTGAGGGGATGGGTTAACACAACAGAATAAGTGTACAAATAAAATAAGCATTTTCTTGATTCCAGAACGTGGGTTTTCTCGTAAGTATGTCATTTATTGCTTCCATGTAAGTATTCCAGAAATGGCGCTTGGCTTAACGAATGTGTGCTGTGGAGAATGCATGCTACATTTTGTTATGCATGTCAGAGACTTTTACACGTATACGAGGACCTTGATGTTTAGCTAAAGGTGTGTCAAATAAATATAAATCATGCGACTTTGCTAATATCAATTTCATCACGACATCACAGCATGTTTCATATGTGCTATTGCACGATGGTTTGTTTCCCATTCTGATCAAGCTCCTAATTCCTATATTTTGCCGCTATTATTATTATTATTATTCATTTTTATTTATTTCTTTGAATAAAACTGTGTGTGAGAACACCCACAAATACGTGTGTGTGTATATAATGTTTTTCTTTAGCTGTGTGTTTATCAAAATGCCCAGAGATGACTTCAGTTTGTACCTAATGCCTATGACATGATTTTGCATACATACAATACAATACAGTGCATTCACCTTTATTTATATCTTTTTTTTTTGTTTATTAATAGTGCTGCTGTGTGCAGTTTAACAGCTGAATAAATATTAATCATGAGTATCACAATTTTGCAATTACCCACACAAACACTAATACGAGAATGCTGTCAATATTTAAATATTTTTTATGATGTCCATTGTAGTAAGACGTTGAGAGCAATGATCAGTGGTGCATGTATTGATACCAAGAGTATCAATACACACCTGGATACTGTTAAATATAGGTTGCTCCCTCTGCTGATAGGCCTCATAGGCAAGACTGTTATTCTAGTGTCTATGAGCTTTGCAAGCCACAGAATTTGTTTTCTGCAGTGTAACATGGGTAGCAAGGATGAATCTGTTATTACCAGCATTACAAGCAAGTGAGAGTGAGCAGACGAAAAAGCCACAACACCCAAACCAGAGACAAAAATAAGAGCTTGTTATTGAAGCTGCGGGTTCGGTTATGTACTTCCCTTCTTGCCTCTTTCTTGACGGAGTAGGCGAGTCTTGCGTAGGTCAGACGAGAGAAGTGTGGCCCCTCTAGGGTCTACGTGGTGAGCACTGTGCTGATGTTGAAAATTTTTGAAAATTAAACTGTGAATATGACCAAACATTTGCCCCAAAATGCTAATTTGTTGGCGTATGATTATAAAGGGTTATATTTATCAGTGGTACTGACCACAACAGTAATGTCAGCGATGGATTATATGGCTTCAGACACATCATTGTCACACGTTTCTCATGGCTGCGGTGTAGAAATGCTTGACCTCGTTTCATTGTTCATACTTGAATGTATTGCAGCATTTTAACCACAGTCTTGAAACTTAAAGCGGTGACCACTCTTATCATCTCCTTTTACGCAGACAACAAGATGAAAAAGAGCCAGTGTTGGTCTGCGTCTTTGATAGCGTGTTCTGCCGTTCCATATCCTGTAACGCTGATCTATTTAAATCCTGTCTGTCTCAGGCCGCTTCTGTCTGTCTGGTTCCTTTTCGAGTTTTCAGTGGTCCCGTGCCAATTTCATTTGTATAAGGTGCAAAACTTACTTTACGCAACCCCAGTGAGTCAAACAAAGGTTTTAAAGACGTGCGATGAAAAAACATTGTTTAGTAATATAAAAACGTCACTGCTGTAGTGATGAGTTTAAATGCAACAATTAACGCCACTATGTTGATGTATTTTGACAGTGGTTCTATAACACTTCTTAAATCACGTGTCATGGTATGGAAGGGGTAAAGGGTGTCACTTGATTCAGCTGTTCAACACGATGCTGTGAGACTGTAAAGGGAAAATTCCTTTCTAATCTGATTCCTCTGTATTCCAGTAACAAAGTCTCGCTGACCACTACATGTGTTTGTTGTCGCACACTTTTGTGCTGTTTGTGTGTGTGTGGTCTCAGGTGATAACCTCAGCTTCAGAAGCCAGGTGACAGCATCTCTGCAGCTGCGACCTGCGTGGAAATCATTGTGTTCCTGTGTGAACGTAAGTCCGTGCCACGTGCCGCCATGCCCGCAAACATTCAGCTCTAATTTGTTAATGTTTGTTTTATTTCTAAAGCTCAAGATAGAATTTGTGCTCCCAGGCATCTTCTTCTTCCTCCTCGTCATGGATGCTGAAATGGAGCTGATGGTAACCAGGACCTGGCCCAGTTCTGGGAGGAGATCCCCCAGTCAATCCGGTAAATAAAATAACGTCATGTCCATTTGAATTGCTGTCTGGACTCATATCATAGTGAGATGTAAATATATTTAATTTTAACCAGTGACAAGTCTTCCTCCACACATGACTAGTTTTAAGTCATTGGACACCCTCAAGCAAGTTCTTGAAAGTAATTGAAGTGCTTATATTTGATATCCAATTTAGTTTTGGCCCCTGCCTCAAGAAAATAATTAACAATCGAAGACCTTGGTACGTTTGGCTTCTCATACATGATCTTTAATGCAGTTTGGTTTTCTGTGTAGAGTACAAAGGCTGTTCATCTGAAATTGATGCTGTTCAGTGAAACCAGAGAGTGTCTAAACTAGAAAGTAGAAGCAGTCTTACACTTCCTTTTTTAGAACATGTCATTTTCAGCTCCTATGCTCATACGTTTTTTTTTATTTCAGTGTTATCCCTTTTAAGATTGTTTACTGGCGTCCGACTGCAGCACTGTTGTTCAGACCTCTCTGCCATTATGGATCAAGGGAAACTGCGGTTCGTCCTGCTGCTGCCGCTGTGTTTGTGTCTTAACAGTGAAGGTACCGTATAGGAGCTTTTCATTACATACAATTTATGCAGCTAGTTTGGTAGAATTAAAGCGTTTTAAGTATCCCACCATTTACTTTACCGTGCTCATACTGGTGCAGTCACTCATTTCCTGAAATTGCAGAGACTCTTGTGAAAACCATTGAGAGAGAACCAGATGTCACTCCAATATGCACCAATGAGACCCTGAATATCGTCACACGGATAGTATGTAACATCAGAACGGAAAGAAACGGGCGAGAGGAGTGTCGTCTGTTGTATCAACAGGGACAGGACTTTGTGCACAAATGTGACTCCAGGTTCACACTCATGACAGAGAGCCAGACGGCGTTTCTCCACCTGACCAGATTAACACCAGAGGACAGTGGAAGTACACCTGTGAGTGTTCACGTGTTGGTGGAAGCCATACTCTTCATCTCAATGTCATTGTGAAAGGTAAATATTTTATTTTCTTGCTTTTGAGACCTTGTCTGTCTCACACAAACTCTTAATAGCAGTATAATGCCTCTACATGTAGAATAAATCAGACCTGCTTCAATGCACAAAGCAGATGAAAGTGTAATGGTTGCTAATCCAACAGAGAACCAGGGATAAAACAGAAGGACAGATAGATATAAGGAACAGTAAGCACACTTGTACTGTATTCATTGCTACATATTGATGTGATTCCGAGAAGATGCCGCCATTAAAGTAATTTTTAATTCTTTCTAATGTTTTGGTCTTTGTTCTTTTAGGAGAGCGCAGCACTTCTCCTATGACAATGATCTTGTCCATCGCTGTGATCGCTAGCGCCACCTCATTGCTCATTGTGACTGGATTTGTCCTCTGGCTCATCCTGAGGACCAATTATTGCAGGTAAAAAATAAGCAACCTGTGTTTATGTTGAGACAAGCTCTGTAATTTAAGATATGCAGCAATTTCATAGCAGCTATGTAGGTTTTGTTGTAAAGCATGGAGCATTTGTAAAAAATTTGAATTAGAAATAATCAGAACTGGGGATGAGATTTTGTTTAGTTCCACTTCTTGTTTTCAGGAACCCTGCAAGTTCAGGACCATCTGTATATGAAACCTCCTGCTCTTTGGTGAGAAACGTACTCTTATTTTATTTCCTTCGACTTTGTGTGCATATCATTTGTTGCTTCAGGCATTTAGCTGATGGCGACTAAATTCCTGCCACCATCAACTGATTGACCAGAAATGTCGGCCAAGTCACCAAGTCCCAGCCTTTCTCGCCCGGCCCCCGTGAGAAAGCGTCACTATTTGTTTTTGCAGTGGTTTCTTTGGTTCTCACAGCCATTATGAGAATGCTGCGGCAACAATTTCCACACGTATGAAGTGTCAGATTTGCAGGAAGGTGCTTGTTTCTGAGGTGCTGAAACCAAAATGTCTTATTGTCTATACAGTATATCTTACATTTAATGTATTTTCAATTATACTGCATTTTAGGGTACACTTGTTGCTTTTTAATGTTTAGACCAGCTTAGAAGTATGCTCTTGCTCACAGTTATCGGCGGGCTCATGTGTTTACTGCCACTGAAAGGGAATACACCTTGTTCAGGTGTTTGTCAGGCTCGCCAATGCTGCCAGCATCTATGTGTGAGACGCACAGACTGGGGCCACGGACAGCCAGTGTTCTGCTTATTATACCTCTGCATCACACAGTGAAGTTTTGATGATTTTGAGGGTGAGTGGTGTGACTTAAACGTGAGGGGAACTCAGTCAGTGGTGATATGACGACGTGAAAAGCTGAGGGTTCAGTATGACTCAGGTTTCCTGACTAAAGTTAGGTGTCAACCTTTCCTCAGATTATAGTTTTTAAGTATCACTTTATAATATGGCAACCATTGTTTTTGTAGTTGTAAATAAAGTCTTGATTAATGATTTACTGTATGTTTTAATAGGACAAAGGTGACGCAGATAACCTCTACACAGGCCTTCAGCAGACGTCAAGTGATCTCTACCAGAGCGTCTCCTCAGCGCAGCATCAGCACAACGCCGTGACTAACAACAACATGACTAACCACACAGCGACTGTGCGTTTGGACCAGGAAACAGATGGAAGAGGGACTGATCAAGGCTGTGAAATCTATGAAAACATCTAAACCAAAAGTCAAGATTTCTATTTAACTATATAATAGCTGGGACAGTGCAAGTCGGTCAAATGTTGACATGATCTGTAACATCCAATGTCTTCCTCTTTTCTTTTTTGTGTGAAGTTGCTCAGAATTATGTTTTTTTTTTAATTATTATTATTAAAGAGTTGCAGGCGTGACAAAAATAAGAAAATACTTTAAAGTATGGGTTAATAATTGTGTATCACATCAATTCTTATTAGTCATGTGGGCCAGTTTGGACCAACTGTATAAATCAAACAGGAATAAAAATCGTGAATCTCTAGAAACTAAGAGCGACTCCTTATGTTGCTTAATGCCCCAAATATTTGGTTTTTCTGGAGTCAATTTTAATGACTACACAGAGAAATCACGTGCACATATCGTGATCAATGATACTGACAGACACATGGTTTCCTTACTTCTTAGAGTGTCTTAACATGAAAACAAGTCACGTCTCACACTTCCTTTTAAAAAGACATCGGAGAAGCTCCTCCTGTGAGAGCTGAGAGTTTGAGGTTTAGGTAGCCAGAGATCGGTGCAGAGGGAGTCTGTGTGTCCTCGTTCCTACAGTACAATATACAGTACACCGCCAGCAGCAGCTGCACTGTTGCTTAGATGTGTGACCAGTATGGGCAGATGGAAACTGTGGCTTGTTCTGCTTCTTCCGCTAACAATTTATATCGACAGCACAGGTACTGTACAGGAACTACTTTTCATCATGTTTAACTTCTCTGTTAATCTTTCTGTCTCTTGTTTAAAGACAGAAACGGAAGATTTTCTGTAATGTAGTGCAGTTCAAAATGTTGGTCATGCATTTTATAAATACATGTGCAAAGTGCTAACTGTGAATTTATTTCACATCAAGTTTTGATTGTGATTGTTTGCAGAAACTCTTGTGAAAACCATTGGGAGCAAATCAGATGTCACTCCAATATGCACCAATGAGACCCTGAATATCGTCACACTTTTAGTGTGTAAGATCAGAACAGAGAGAAACAGCGGAGAAGAGTGTCGTCTGTTGTATCAGTATGGACAGGAGTTTGTCAACGATTGTGACTCCAGGTTCACAGTTAAGACAGAGAATCAGACGATGTTTCTCCATCTGAGCAGTTTAACACCAGAGGACAGTGGGAACTACACCTGTCAGTGTTCACATTCTGGTAGAACATACACTCTCAATCTGAATCTCACTGTAGAAGGTAAATGTCTGATTTATTTTATAACCTTTGTGTTCATATCTTATGCATGCATATCTTATTTTGAATACTGACACAGGTGGTTATTTTTGTAACATCATAAAGAATACCAGTGCTGGTTATATAATATTACATGATAAGTTCAACGAGAGAGTATACTCTTCAATATTTCTGTATAAATAGAGTGAATACCTGAGCTACTTCTCTAACGAGGATTCTTTTCTTTTACAATATTTAAGAGGATGAAGATGCCAGCAGACCTGTAGAAATTGCTTCCATTAATGCTGTAATTGGCATGACTATATTCATCATTATAACTGGAGTTATCCTGGGATTCACCCTCAGAGAGTTTCACCACAGGTAAGAGGCTAATATAGTGCTGATAGAAAGCAAAATAATCTTAAATTAAGAACAATAAATTTATGTGCTAGATCAATATGTTACTACTCATGGAACACAATCACGATGCAGAGCAAATTAATCATTTGTTATTATCCGACAGAAGGCGACTGGAATTACTGCACAGTCATCCAAACACGGTACTGTACGCTAAAATGTCGCTTTATTTTGTATGCTTTTTGTCTGCCGTTCATTTGACTTTATTTCAATATTTCTTAAAGTATGTGTTCTTCTGCAGGAACCAGATGACATCACCTTCATACAGAGAGAGAATGAGCTTTATTCAACTGCCACACATTATGAAACTAATATTAATTATTCACCCCAGATAACACGAATTTAAAGAGTTGTAATTATACAATTCGCCCATGTGATGCATGTTTTCCTACTGAATAGCCAATGATACAGGGTCTGTTGAATATTTTACCATTACAACTATTTCACTCCTTAAAGTGCAATTAATTCCAAAACTTAGGTTAATTGTTTTAAATACATTTTAGTCATTTTGTAAGTTTAATATTGTAAAAGAAGAACACTGAGTGCATTATATTGTCTGACACATGTTAACCAGAATAAATGAGCTAATAAATTATTGCTAAAACAAAGTTGACTCTTACTGTTTTAATGTAGAGTATTGAGTTTGTCAAATACCTGCAGAGGTGTAATAATTCAATATTTAAAATGTAAGTATCATGTCTATCATATCCAAATTAGATTTTTGTTATACAATTAGCACTATTAATTCTGTGATTTCAGAGAATATATAAGAACTCCCCAGTGCTCTTGAACACATCGTCAGTGATGTAACCTGGCACATGTTGGGTGTTTCAGGTCTTTTTAAAGTCACATCAACACTCAGTTAATCAGGCACCAGCTTGACCCGACAACTAGCATCTCAGCTTCCTGCTTGCATGCTTGAACTTCCTGTCCACACCCAAATCAACCTCAAGGCTTTCTCTTCTGCCTCCGTGATGCTGCTGGTGCGTCTCCGCCCCAGTCTCACTCCTGCACACGAGCCACCCAGCAGATCTCTGCAGATGAAGCCCTGACAGGGTTTCCGGCCCTGTTTGCGACGGTGGCTGACCCTGACTATTACTGTTTTACACGACATAAATTAAAAAAACAAGAACAATGAATTGCTTTCCATAAAGAATACATTTTGAAGGAGGATTATTTACTGGAGGAGACAGACATCTTTTAATGTCACTGTCAGCAAATTGACAGAAAATGACATGGTAAAAATGAAACCAACAAAGCTGCTAAATTGAGACGAAACTGCAAATCGAGCCCTGATTGCTCCAGCTGTGACTCGCCGTGTGCAGAACTTAGAAAGAAGGACGGTAAGTTAGAGGATTATCACAAACTTTTGAAGCTAATGAACATGAGGTGATGCTTGGAGATGAATCTTTATTTTCTTTCATCCCTGTTCAGGACTGTCCTGTGACAACCAAACAAACTAACAGCCACGAGGACATTCCCACTACGGTGAGTGGTGTGCTCGCCAGCTGCACTAATAACCCACGAATATTCAAAGAGTTCACCTTTTGAACTGACTAATAACAATCACTGTGTCCATGTTAAATCGACAGGGAATTCCAAATACCACTGGTTTGACTTTGACTCACTTGGATTCATGTAAACAAACCAAATATATAATAGATGCCATGACCTCGCACACTGCACCGAACAAATTTTTGTAAGGACGTTACTCTGTGAACTGTAAAGTCACGTCCTGTCTGCCGCCCTCAGCTCCTGCCTCAAAGTTTTCCCCTTCAACAGTTTGCACTCCTCCCTTGTCTGTGAGCATCTCTTTGTTCAGTGGTCATATCAGGTGCATATTTACAGAGAACTTGTTGCCCCCCACATATATATATGTATATACTTTGTACATATTTCTATATATTTTTTATTTTTTATCTTTTGGGATTGTGGAAAACATCATTTCGATCTTCCTGTTTGTACCTCACACACAGATGATTGACAATAAAGTTGACTTTGACTTGACTTTTGACTTTGAAAGAAACAAGACGTAGCGATTGAGCTCTCTAGGATCTGTACTGTACTGTATATACTGTATGTCAGGTCTTCCCGCAAAACAGTCATCAACTATCACCAACTATCACCTTCCTAAGTGCTTGACTTTATGCTGAATTTAATTTGAAGCCTCTTCTTCAGAACAATGAGGAATGAGGCTTCAGCCCAAATTGGTGCTTTCAGTGAAGCTGGTGTTAAAGATTCACCCACAGAGAGCCTCAACTTGAAGTTAGCCGGAAGCCATGTCTTTCCGTTTTAGGACACGTGATTATCACCGCATACACATATATGGTATTTTAGGGGAGAAGGGTGTCGTCTGCTGTTATTGATTTGGACAGGACTTTGTGCATGAATGTGACTCCAGGTTCACACTCATGATGGTGAATAAGATGCCCAGTTTAACACCAAAGGACCGTGGAAACTACACCTGCCAGTGTTCACATGTTGGTGGAACAAATATTCTCCATCTGAGTCTCACTGTAGTAGGTAAATGTCTGATTTATTTTCTTGCTTTCAAACCTTTCTGTCATACTTGCACTGAATGTAAAGTAGTCATTTCCCAATGAGTTAACATTATAAAGAATATCAGTAGCAGTGTGACCTGCTTTATCTGCTATGATGTACAAAGTGCAGTCTGTTCACCTTGGTAACACATCCTGAATTTAAAAGCTTTTTTTGAGCTGGTTTTGAACAATACTTTGACTCAGATAATTTTCCATTGTATGTTAACAATTTCAGCAGAAGAGCAGTTCAATGCTATTAGGATGTCGCCCGTCATTGTGATCTGTGTTGTTACTGCGTTCATCGTTGTGACTGGACTTGTCCTTGGACATATTGTGAGGAAAACACATTCAAGGTGAAAAATCCTTTCCGACTTTAAAGCTTGTAAAATAATTCAGTCCCTATATTGGATAAAGAATTGTAAATAAATGATGTCTTTGTTTTGTGTTGCACTTCACGCTCTGACCTCTTTTCTAATTTACAGACACGACACAAGGTCGGGAGCATCTGGTGAAGCCCCCTGCTCTTCGGTGAGCAACGTATTATTTCGTTCTATACCTTTGTATGTATAAAGTAGCTATTTTAATGTGTGTATTTGTACATACAGCAGATGTACTTTTACATTCAAGACATTCACTGTGAAGTGATGGAGGGCAGAATCCACATGTTCAAAGGTTTATCTGAAGCTAATATGAGGCTTCAGCCATCTGAGCTACACGAAGAAAGTGGACATCTTCCAAAGCTATTCTTTTTAGTTAGACATTCTCTCTTTGTGTTGAGCAGTTGTACCTAATAAAGCCCTGAAAGTACATAAGGAAAAATCAGGATTTAACCTCAATTAATCAGACTTTTCAAACATGCTGCAGTAAGATTGTGATGTTTGCATAGGACCAAGATGACCCAGAGGACACCTACACAAGCCTTCATCGGCCAGCGAGTGATCTCTACCAAAGTGTCTCTTCGGTGCAACATCAACGCCACACTGAGAGAGATTCAGCCAGCAGCGACACCGTGACTGCACATTTGGACAATCAGGAAATAGATAGTACAGAGACTGATCCGAGCTACGACATCTATGAAGAGATTTAATCAAGTTAACACGACCGTATATATAACTGTATAATATGTTAGGCTGTGATTTTGACACCACTTCTGAGGTCCAGTGAAGGCGATAACTGGCAGCGGTCACCAAAATCAAACAGCATAACAAACTGGTATGTAAATGTTGCATGTCTTACTGGAAATCCTCTTGTATTTTCAGTTTAAAGAGTAATTTAACACCCAGATTAAAAGCTGTGTTTTGCTGCCTTCTCTGTTTATTTTCTAGTAACCAATAATATGCTCTGTATAAAACTTTTGCCGTAGTCAACAAGTCAAGAAATGCAATAAAGTGTGTAAACCTGTTAGAATTAAAACTGTAGAGTGGTAATGTACACGTTTGTTTTGGTATTTAAGTCCATTTGTGTATACGTTTTGTATTAATAGTTGTCTTCATAGCTTGATGTCTGTAGATGTAAAAAACAGGTTTTCATAATAACAAAGTTTCTGCTGTCATTCATTGCATTCCTCGTCCTTTTCTTTCTATTCAGCAGTTTGCACTCCTCCCTTGTCTGTGAGCATCTCTTTGTTCAGTGGTCGTGTCTGGTGCATATTTACAGAGAACCTGTTGCAGGAAAGAAATAAGACGCAGCGATTGAGCTCTCTAGGATCGACATGTATGCTTCACATTCTGGTGAAAGCGCTACGACAGAGATTTGCCTTTGATACAAAGAGTGATAAGTACTGTATATACTGTATGTCAGGTCTTCCTGCAAAACAGTCACCAAGTATCAACTAATCTTTAGCTATTGAATTTCCAAAGTGCTTGAATTTATGCTGAATTTTTTGAAGCCTCTTCTTCAGAACAGTGAGGAATGAAGCTTCAGCCCAAATTAAAGGTTTCACTGAAGCCGGTGTTAAAGATTCACCCACAGAGAGCCTCAACTTGAAATTAGCGGAAGCCATGTCTTGCCTGTTTAGGGCACGTGATTGTCAGCTCATACACATATATGGTATTTGTGATATTTTGAGGTTTAGGTAGCAAAAGTGGTGCGTCACAGTTCATCTGCCTCTCTTCAGTAGCGTTGACTTTATACCAACGACAACACTGTTGCTCAGATCTTCTGCGACTATGGATCAATGGAAGCTCTGGTTTGTCCTGCTTCTGCCGCTGTGTTTGTGCTTTGACTATGCAGGTACAGTACAGGAGCTTTGTGTTACATACACTTCATGTAAGTTAGCCAGTTTTGCCATTTGGTAGAATTGTGTCAGTAGTAATAATTCTCCTAACTTGGTTTAGCTGAGATTTGAAGAGAGTATGGCACTTTCTGCACATTATACTGGAGTCAGAGATGGAAAATGTGTAAATAAAACAAACATTAAGTCATTCAAAAGCTCTTTCTTATTGTTTGCAGAGACTCTTGTGAAAACCATTGGCAGCAAATCAGATGTCACTCCAATATGCACCAATGAGACCCTGAATATCGTCACACTTTTAGTGTGTAAGATCAGAACAGAGAGAAACAGAGGAAAAGAGTGTCGTCTGTTGTATCTGTATGGACAGGAGTTTGTCAACGATTGTGACTCCAGGTTCACATTTATGACAGAGAATCAGACGGTGTTTCTCCATCTGACCAGTTTAACACCAGAGGACAGTGGGAACTACACCTGTGATTGTTCATGTGGTCTTGGAACATACACTCTCAATTTGAGTCTCACTGTAGAAGGTAAATGTCTGATTTATTTGATAACCTTTGTGTTCACATCTTATGCATGCATATCTTATTTTGAATACTGGCACATGTGGTTATTTTTGTAACATCATAAAGAATACCAGTGCTGGTTATATAATATTACATGATAAGTTCAACGAGAGAGTATACTCTTCAGTATTTCTGTATAAATAGAATGAATACCTGAGCTACTTCTATAACGAGGATTCTTTTCTTTTACAATATTTAAGAGGATGAAGATGCCAGCAGACCTGTAGAAATTGCTTCCATTATTGCTGTAATTGGTGTGACTATATTCATCATTATGACTGGAGTTATCCTGGGATTCACCCTCAGAAAGTTTCACCACAGGTAAGAGGCTAATATAGTGCTGATAGAAAGCAAAATAACATTAAATTAGGCGCAATAGATTTAAGTGCTAGATCAATATGCGTTACATAAAATAATGCCATGTCTATATTGGATAAAGAATTGTAAATAAATGATGTCTTTGTTTTGTGTTGCACTTCACGCTCTGACCTCTTTTCTTATTTACAGACACGACACAAGGTCTGGTGAACCCCCCTGCTCTTCGGTGAGCAACATATTATTTTGTTCTACACCTTTGTATGTATAAAGTAACTATTTTAATGTGTGTATTCGTACATACAGCAGATGTACTTTTACACTGAAGACATTCACTGTAGCTGAGGGCTTTCTTATTTTATTTCTTATTTCTTGCAAGCAGACAGGAAATGATGAAGGGGGTAAGTGTGACATGTAACAAATGTCCCACGCAGTATGGTATGTGTCTTAACCACTAGGCCACCGCAAACGCCTCTTAGTTGATGCTAAGAGGAGTGTCGTATAATGAACATTGCAAAGAAGCCGTTTGTAAACTCCAGATCAGTGACAGCAGTCCTGTGACCATCACCTGATGTAACATAATAAGATATAGATAGTAAGAGGTATGCTAGGAGAAATGATGGAGGGCAGAATCCACATGTTCAAAGGTTTAGCTGAAGCTAATATGAGGCTTCAGCCGTCTGAGTTACACAAAGAAAGTGGACATCTTCCAAAGCTATTCCTTTTAGTTAGACATTCTCTCTTTGTGTTGAGCAGTTGTACCTAATAAAGCCCTGAACGTACATAAGGAAAAATCAGGATTTAACCTCAATTAATCAGACTTTTCAAACATGCTGCAGTAAGATTGTGATGTTTCCATAGGACCAAGATGACCCAGAGGACACCTACGCAAGCCTTGATCATCCAGCAAGGGATCTCTACCAAACTATCTCCTCAGTGCAACATCAACGCCACACCAAGAGAGAATCAGCCAGCAGCGACAGCGTGACTGCACATTTGGACAATCAGGAAAGAGATGGTAAAGAGACTGATCCGAGCTACAACATCTATGAAGTCATGTAATCAAGACAACACCACTGTATATATAACTGTATAATATGTTAGGCTGGGATTTTGACACCACTTCTGAGGTCCAGTGAAGGCAATAACTGGCAGCGGTCACCAAAATCAAACAGCATAACAAACTGGTATGTAAATGTTGCATGTCTTACTGGAAATCCTCTTGTAGGTTCAGTTTAAAGAGTAACTTAACACCCAGATGAAAAGCTGTGTTTTGCTGCCTTCTCTGTTTGAAATCTGGTTTCGACTCTGATCATAGCTGAAGCTCAGAAGAGAGACTTTCAGTCACCCTTTAATTTTTCAGTACACATACACTGTCATGAGTCATGTACAGAATTGTCACAAGTATTCATGCTTGTATCATTGTTATGAAATCCACTTAATCAAACTATAATTGCTCCTTGGGGACTTAATTTTCCAAAGGCTCATTATATACGGCACAAATAATACTGTACTGTAAATTCATCATTCTGATGTCGCTCCAACGTGCACCAATGTAACAGTAAACTGTATCTTAGTGTAGAAATAAGGACTGTGAGCCGTTGTCCCATGCTTTAAGATCATTAATACATGTTTCATTTATCAGACGGGAGAATTATTTTCTAGTAGCCAATAATATGCTCTGTATAAAACTATTGTAGTAGTCAACAAGTCAAGAAATGCAATAAAGTGTGTCAAATATGACGCCTCTTGTGGTATCACACACACACCTTATTATGAGAAATGTACAGTCGTTGCCTTTCGGATTCTCACAATAACTTCAAGATAATGTCGTTAAAACTACACAGAGGGAAGAGTTTGGGTGTTTTGGCCATACATTTCAAAATAGAGCTCTGCCATTGGAATTGTACAACTGTTAATTGAAGAGTACATATCCCAAAGCTTGAAATACTTACATTTTGCACGCAAGCAAAATATCTTTTTATTGCTGTTGCTCAAAAGTGAGACGTGTGTTTGTCACTTACAGTTGTGTCAAGTTATTGCAGTGCTGCGTGAAGACGACACGCTGGTTTTGAAGATAAGAGAGTCTTAATATGAAAACAGAAGCTCCTGTGGCAGCACTTCCTTTATAGAAGAGTTCACACTACCTCGTACCTCGGTGAGAGTTTGAGGCGTAAGTGGAACAGTGCACAGTGGTGTCTGGTGGATATTGTACACTGCCTGGAGCAGTTTCTTGACCAGTATGGCAGAATGGAAACTGTGCTTTGTTCTGCTTCTGCCACTAACGGTATGTTTTAACAGCGAAGGTAACGTACAAAAACTAATTTACATAACGTCACATTCATGCAAGCCCTTTTTCTCTAATCTTCCTGGTTTTGGTTTAAAGAGTCAGTTTTTTAGTGGAATTAAAAATGCGTAAATACAGTAATCATTAACTCTGACTGTATTTCATATTGATTTTTGATGGTAACTGATTGATTGATTGCAGAGACTCTTGTAGTCATGTTATGTACAAAATGCATAAATATCATTCAAAAGCTCTTTCTTATTGTTTGCAGAGACTCTTGTGAAAACCATTGGCCGCAAATCAGATGTCACTCCAATATGTGGCAATGAAACACTGAATATCATCACACTTTTAGTGTGTAAGATAAGAACAGAGAGAAACAGAGGAGAAGAGTGTCATCTGTTGTATCAGTATGGACAGGACTTTGTGCATAAATGTGACTCCAGATTCACACTTAAGACAGAGAATCAGATGATGTTTCTCCACCTGACCAGTTTAACACCAGAGGACAGTGGAAACTACACCTGTGAGTGTTCGTTTGCTGGTGGAACAAATACTCTCCATCTGACTCTCACTGTAGAAGGTAAATGTCTGATTTATTTTCTTGCTTTCAAACTTTTATGTCATACTTGCACTGAATGTAAAGTAGTCATTTCCCAATGAGTTAACATCATAAAGAATATCAGTAGCAGTGTGACCTGCTTTATCTGATATTTTGTACACAAAGTGCAGTCTGTTAACCCTGGTAACTGAATTTAAAAATTAATCTGTAGATGTGGTTTTGAACAATACTTTGACTCAGAAAATGTTCCGTTGTATGTTAACAAATTCAGCAGAAGAGCAGTTCAGTCCTATTAGGATGTCGCCCGTCATTGTGATCTGTGTTGCTACTGCGTTCATCGTTGTGACTGGACTTGTCCTTGGACATATCGTGAGGAAAATACATTCAAGGTGAAAAATCCTTTCCAACTTTAAAGCTTGTAAAATAATTCAGTCCCTATATTGGATAAAGAATTGTAAATAAATGATGTCTTTGTTTTGTGTTGCACTTCACGCTCTGACCTCTTTTCTTATTTACAGACACGACACAAGGTCGGGAGCCTCTGGTGAAGCCCCCTGCTCTTCGGTGAGCAGCGTATTATTTTATTCCACACCTTTGTATGTATAAAGTGTGAATTTGTACATACAGCAGATGTACTTTTACATTGAAGACATTCACTGTAGCTGAGGGTTTTCTTATTTTATTTCTTATTTCTTGCAAGTAGACAGGAAATGATGAAGGGGTGAGTGTGACATGTAACAAGTGTCCCATGCAGCATGGTATGTGTCTTAACCGCTAGGCCACCGCAAACACATCTTAGGTGATGCTAAGAGGAGAGCCGTATAATGGATGTTGCAAAGAAGCCTTTTGTAAACTCCAGATCAGTGACAACAGTCCTGTGACCATCACCTGACATAACATAATAAGATATAGATAGTAAGAGGTATGCTAGGAGAAGTGATGGAAGGCAGAATCCACATGTTCAAAGGTTTATCTGAAGATAATATGACGCTTCAGCAGTTTGAGTTAGACGAAGAAAGTGGACATCTTCCAAAGCTATTTACTTTACTTTAGTAAGACATTCTCTTTGTGTTACCGTGCCTACACTTCAGCTCAACAAGAAATCCTGTCCATTGGAACACAAAGAGAGGATTTTGTAGTGGAAATGCAGTAACTTTGGAAGATATCCACTTGGTTTGAACTTATCCTGTAATGCTAAGTCCAAAAGCTAATGATCGCCTTGATTTTTACCGGGTGAAGAGGCAGCCATGTTCCCGAAAGAGCAGTTGTACCTAATAAAGCCCTGAAAGTACATAAGGAAAAATCAGGATTTAACCTCAATTAGTCGGGCTTTTCAAACATGCTGCAGTAAGATTGCAATGTTTCCATAGGACCAAGATGACCCAGAGGACTCCTACACAAGCCTTCATCATCCAGCGAGGGATCTCTACCAAACTGTGTCCTCGGTGCAACATCAACGCCACACCAAGAGAGAATCAGCCAGCAGCAACACAGTGTCTGCACATTTGGATAAGAGACACTGATCCGAGCTGCCCTTTCTGGTTGAAGTCTGGTTTCGATTCTGACGACAACTGGAGCTCACAGAGAGATTTTCAGTCACCCTTTCATGTTTCAGCACACATACACTGTCACGAGTCACAAGAGGGGGCACATGAGGAGGGTTAGTGTGCCATCCATCACTGATGTCGGAGCTGTTTGTTCATATTGTGTTTTGTTATGTAAGAAAATAAAATATTGGCCGTCATGTTGATAAGAAAACGTTTAAACCCTCAAATATCATCCAGCATCAGTCAGGCTATAATTGACAGAACATGAAAGAGGAGTGGCTTTAACACAAACTGTAGACTGACAGCGTATCACATATGAATCCTCATTGCCTTAACATTGCAACTAAATTATTCTGAAAGGTGCTGAGTGCTATTGACCCTGGTGTGTTCCACATTTGAAATATTTCTCTTTCAAAACTCTTAAAGAGTTTTTGAAGTAACTGTCGGAGGTGCTCAGTATCAACCGAATGCTTCAGTCTGGATTTTACTAACTACACTAACTACACGGCAACAACAAGGCCTGTCTAAGAGCCACCACTGACCAATGATGCTTGCAGATTCTGGAGAGTGCTGGAACTTACAGTGCAGCCTTTGACGCTGTTGATCATGATATACTAATCCATATATATTAAAACAATGTGTGGGTATATCTGGGGCCGCCCTGGATAGGCTTCACCATGCTAATCAAATTCATTTTGTGTGTTTGTTTCAGTTATGATCTCACTTCTCCACCTGCAGAGATAACACATGGGTAACTTCAAGGATCAGTTATCGAGACAGTTTTGATCTCCTTTATCACGTGGACCACTGTAACACCTCGTTTGTCTGCCTTTAATGCTAAAGCAGCTTCGGAATAAGTAGAATTTTGCAGCTAGGCCACTAAGATCACACCCCCTTGCCATGTCACCCCAATGTCTTTGCACTGAATGCACTTTCTTTCAGGATGACTGTTACGGCTGCTGTGGTGAGTTCAGGCACTGACTATCCTCCTTTGCTTTTCCAGAGGTCAAAAAGACAGCGATGTGCAGATTCAGGTGCTTCTGCAGAAAAACCCATCTTCTGCTGCTGCATCCTGCCTGAAGACGACACAGAGACCGAATGAACGTCTCTGTAAAACAACATTTTTGTACTGAATTAGTGTAATTGTCAGTTTCATATGTTGTGCATTAATAGAACTGTATTAGAATTAAGACATGATACAGGAATTTTGTGTTGCATATATTATACAGCACATACAGTGTAGGCTTCATTTTGCATGAGCGTTTCTTATACTCGTGGCAAAAACAATAATGGAACACGAGAGACTTGAGCCACAAACAACACACACACAGAGCAGTATTGACCTGGTAGAAGCTGCCAATGCAGATGCCACAAACAATTCTTAAATCTCATAAGGAGGACTTTGTTATACATTCAGTGTATTTGAGATAGGTGTTAATAGAACAACAGATAAAACATGGCGATCAGATACCAGAGAATCACTGGTTTGGACAGGTGGATGTTACTCTTTGGTGTCAAGTGCACAGCATTTAATTAGGGCCACTGAAGCCAAAATTTGCTGTGAACCTCTATTCAGTCCATCTTACATTGTATAAATACAAAACATGTGAGCACATTTCTAATGCAAGACTTATATTGGTTTACTTGTTTTACATGGTGGTGGTATTGCTAGTTTTATTCAAGTAAAATATCTCAGTACTACTTTATAATATGACGAAAACATTATTTTGACACAGGGTCTCTCGACAATGCACAGTGGCAAGAAAAAAAGCAGAAGCAACCTTGCGGCCCTAAATTTCAGTTTATAATGTGTATCAGTTCACGTGGTGGATAATGGCAAAGAAAACTGCAATTAATCTAATTACCAACAAAGTAATTGCCACACAGTGAACTTCCTCTGGGGGACACGAGGGTCTGGGGTCCTGAGGCAGTTGTCCACTTTGCCCGGTTGAGTAATGCAGCAATTGTGGGTAAAGGGCTGAATTAGTTTAACTACAATATCAGCAGACTCGTCTTTACTTTATATGTAAAATTCTGTCATTGGAATTGTACAACAGTTAATTAGAGAGTAAATCTTCAAATACTTCCATTTTGTTTTTCCATTGTCGTTGCCCAAAAGTGAGACGTGTGCTTGACACTTACAATTGTGTCAAGTTATTGCAGAGCTGTGTGAAGACAACACGCAAGTTTTCTTATGAAAGAGGCAAGAGACATAAATTGCATCGAGCTGCAAAGACCACGCTGCTTTCTATTCTCAGCTCGAGCTCAGGTCTCTAAATATGTGGCGACCACAAAAGCAAACGCGTCAGTATTAGCAGGTTACTTGATGTTCGACCCTCACTAATCGCACAAATTGTAAGATAACCAGTATTTAATATCAGTTGGACGATCGGTGGATCCAGTTCAAACAGTAGTCTGAAAACACGACTGCAGACCTGATGTTTAATGACCTGACATGTTATTTTATAGACATATAGGCATGAGAAGCTTTTGAAGATAGGAGAGTCTTAATATGAAAGCAGAAGCTCCTGTAGCAGCACTTCCTTTATAGAGGAGTTCACAGTGGTGTCTGGTGGATATTGTACACTGCCAGAAGCACTTTCTTGACCAGTATGGCAGAATGGAAACTGTGCTTTGTTCTGCTTCTGTCACTAACGGTATGTTTTAACAGCGAAGGTAATGTACAAAAACTAATTTTCATAATGTAAAACTAATGCAAACCGTTTTTCTCTAATCTTCCTATCATTTTTTATTGGAATTAAAAATGCATAAATACAGTAATCGCTAACTTTCATAGTGATTTTCAATTGTAATTGATTGATTGCAGAGACTCCCTTAGTTGTGTTATGTACAAAATGCATAAATAAAACAGTCATTCAAAAGCTCTTTCTTATTGTTTGCAGAGACGCTTGTGAAAACCATTCAGAGCAAATCAGATGTCACTCCAATATGTAGCAATGAAACACAGAATATCATCACACTGATAGTGTGTAAGATCAGAACAGAGAGAAACAGCGGAGAAGAGTGTCGTCTGCTGTATCAGTATGGACAGGACTTTGAGCACAAATGTGGCTCCAGGTTCACACTCATGATGGAGAATCAGACGATGTTTCTCCACCTGAGCAGTTTAACACCAGAGGACAGTGGGAACTACAGCTGTATGTGTTCACATACTGGTGGAACATACACTCTCAATATGAGTCTCACTGTAGAAGGTAAACACATTTTATGTATATGCTTAGTTTCCACTGTGTTAGTATTATATTGTATTGTTAATAAGATAGTATGACGCTTGTACTTGTAGTACAGCAATTTGACCTACATACACCAGTTTTGGTTCTTAGCTTTTTAACTTTGACTAACATTTCTGTAAGACAATATTACATGCAGACAGTCGCCTCTTAAGGTTTCTTTAAAAATAGAGCAAATACCAGACATTGGTAAAATACATGTCATTTTTCTGACTTTTGTTTACAATGTTTTAGGAAATAACACCGGCGATTCTAAACAAACACCAATTTCACCTGTGTTGGCTGGTGTAACTGTAGTCATCATCGTGGCTGGAATTATCCTGGTGTTTATCTACGTAGGAATACATCATGGGTGAGAGACTTTATCATCATTATTACGTTTAGGAACGCTTTGGACTCACTTTGTGAGTTAAGAAATATTGAATCAAAAACATTTTCAATGAATGTCATGTAGTACTTTTATAACCTGTAACACATTTCTATGATTTTATAAAATGACTTAAAATGCACTGCAGTCATATCAACATCGTGACCTCTAGTTTCATATGAAGCAATGACGCGAGACGTGGTCTTTCATTTCCTGTCTTGTCTGTAGAAATAGACAACACATCTCAGAGTGAACAAACATTAATATTCATTACTAATTCTTTGTTGTTTCACCCAGCAGAAGTAAACCAGAACCAGAGAGCAGTTGCCAAAACATGGTACCGCACATAAGAAATGTCACATCATCTTCATTCATGCGATTCACTTAACTTTAATTTATTATTTATTATTTTAAATCCATGTCTCTTTTGCAGGAGGCACACGACATCGAGCCGTACAGCACCTTCATACGGAGAGACAGTGGGCTTTATTCAACTGTCAGACTGCACGTCTCTAACACTAATATCGACAAGTGAAACATGGTTACCAGAGAGCAAAACCATGCAGGGGACTGTAGAGTGTACTGTTCCCATGTGTAACAGGGCCTGTTGTCCATAAGGTGGCACTCTTTATCAATGTGACAACTTGTATTGCAACTGTATACAACTCTTTGTGTCACGCCCAGTATCTGTGTGAATGGTTGTGTTTCTTGTTTTCTGTTGTTTGTCTTGTGCTTTCTGGGATGTGTGGTTTCCTGCTTTAGTTCTCCTGTGTTTGAGTCTGTGTCCCGTCTGAGCCACCTTCGTGTTTCCCCTGATTGTTGCAGTGTTTCACCTGTTGCCCTGTGTTCACCTGTTGCTCGTCCCCTCCTTAGTGTCCTGTGTATTTAAGTCTGTTCTGTTCAGTGCTCTGCCTTTTTTTGGTGTTGTTTCTTTTCATTATAACCTGTGCATTCCGGCAGTCTGTGTCTGGGTCCCTCTTTCCTTCCTCCACACCCCGCCTTTCCTGACGCTTTGTAATTGTAGTAATCTTCTATATAAGTTTAATGTTTCAGTGAGGGTGTTATGCTTTTATTATATTATGCTGTAATGATCAGAATCAACTAAATATCCAACAAATGAACAGTTGAACACAGTTGTTGAAAATCTGACTCCAAAAGCTCAAATAGTTCAGTTTCTTTTTGAAGGCCTCTTTTTAATATCTCTAAATCGGATGATAAATTTTTTTTTTAAATTCCTGCAATGTGGCCGTTTTTTAAGTTCAAATAATACAGATCCCTTTATTGTAAACTTTATTTTGATCCTGCTTTGGCTTGTGTGTTATCCATCTTCTGCCAATGCAGGAAACACATTTTGTCCATGTATTTGTAACACTTATTTTTGTGAAAGTGTATCATCTATTGGTGACTTGAGTGTACACATGAGTAATATATACTGTAAATTCAGCAGACAATTTCTTTTCTCCGATATTCCCCTGCTAACGCTCTATTTTTTATTTGCAGAGAAAGTAACACTGTCGGTCACAAGCCTCCCATTGTATTGTTATCCTCTGTTCTACACTCTTAGGCGTGCACACAATTTGTGCAAAGTATGTACATTTTCTGCATTTCCTTTTTGGTTGTTGATCGGAGGTCGAGACACGACCATTCCAACAGATATTATTAAGGGTCAAGAGAACAGATTCCCTCAGCATCTTTAAGGGAAATTAGTCAGCTGTCCTTACTGAAACAGCAAATTCAGCCTCTGCGTGTAACAAGGTCTGCATTTTTTTTAAAGAGTCGATAAGCAGCAATGGTTACTGGAAGGTCCATGGAATTCAGATGTCTATCAAACCAGTAGAGCCAGCCACTGTAGGTTAGCCCGAGAAGGTACATACAGTATAAGGCTTGGTCAAAGCAAGCTGCAGAGTATCTGCTTTTGCTTGGTATGAGTAGGATTCTCAGGAAGTTCAAAACTACCTTATCTCGGAGCTATAGATACCATTTGACTGTGTATTGATAAGTGTCTTATGAAACGACTGAACAAGCACAACATGACACACCCGGACTCTCAAATCAGGAGACTTCAACATTAAAACCAAGAAAGCTGAAGTTGTCTTGTGACTGACTAGCAGGCTGTGACAATCTGCACCTGGTGCACACAGATAAGTTTGAATATTAGAGAAGTCGCCCACCATACCATTGGGAATAAGTCGGCACGTGCAATTTTGTTAAGCATCCAGCGTCATATTCTGGTTTTAAATTACACAAGTGTCAGCTGCCAGGTTCATCAGGTGCTTCCCAGCGGTAATGAATACTTTGGAGAGGATGATGATGCAGAGGAGTGGCCAATACTCAGGAAGCACAAATGCATTACTGCATTTTCATTGCCATGTTACTACAGCAGACTGTAATCTAATATAATCTATATTAAAACATAAGGTTTGCTGCATCACTTCATGTAAATAGTGTATAACCTGGAACCTTTGGAGCTGTGTAATCTTAATGATTCATACATTTATGAGTAGAGGTAATATTGAAAATGAAAATGACTGAAGAGAGTTTGCATAATGGTTCATTCCTAAAAAATGAAATGTGCTTTTCTACATTGTGGTGTAATCAATCAATTTAAGTAGTTTTGTTTTTCCAAAAGTATCATCTGCTTTTAACATTTGTTTACACTGCAGCCAGATACACCGTAGTAACCTTCCCACAGAGCAGTTAGGTTCTTTCCTGGATACTTAAGAGGAATTATAAAGCAACTTCCCCACAATACTGTTTTGGTAAACAAGGTTTCATAAGAGACCTAATCATATGGGATTAGTTTTACACATCCAGCCTTCACAGGAATGATGGGCATCTTGGGTTCAAATCCGGCACTTGCTAGCATGTGAGCCCACTCTCACTCATTCCTGTTGCACTGTCCTGTGACGTATCTAACCAAAAATGTACAGTAACCACTTTCAATGTTACATTTCCTGAAGATCAAATCACAGGTCCTTGACAAGAGTTTTGTGACTGCAAATATTCCTCAGGATGTGACTACAGAGCGTTGAGCAGAAGTGGACATTGTCCGGCACGTTTTTGTCAGTTACAATTACTGAACATGACATCATACAACTGAAGGGGATAAAGATTGTGCTTTTTTTGCTTTTATTGAAGTGAAACATGGTTTACCAAGAACTGGTAAGTTCAAGGCTGAAAAGCAGCTAAGCCAAGGCCATGACGAAGGACAGAAACACCAGGGTTAATATAAAAGGTGCAGTTCTTTCCTTAACCATAATACGCTGCTGAAACCTTGGCTTTTACATGTGGAACATTTGCAATTATTGTCCGGAAGCTCGTCTCAAACCAATGTGGCACAACTGAAGGAAGGAATAGTGGCTGATTTGGGGTATAAACACACAGAGACGTGACTTGTGATATCAATTTGCAAATGATTACAGTATGTGAGGTATCATACAGTATAGTACTTGCTCACACAAGTGACTCATTATTGCTAAGAAGCAATACCTGCTGTAATCTAATTGCGGTGGACTTCCCCACAACGCAGCATGAGTTGGTTCAAGTGAGATATGTCAAAAATCACATGTCTGTTATCACTCTTACTCCCATGACAGTTTGATGATGGCACTCTGTGGGGAAATGGTAGTACACCTCAAACACCAGAAGCCATGAGGGCGCAGTTTGGGGAACTTCTGCATCTACTGGATTTTTTTTTTGGTCGCCTGATTACTGGAGGTGTCGATACAATACAGACATACAGTAAGCACACAATTTACTGGACTTTACAGTAGTAACAGTATTAGTAGTAATATTAACAATAAGAGAAAAGCAGTGCGAGTTGGTGAGGTTCAAGTGAGCATGAAATAAGCTGACTTTTGCGTCTCTACATTTTTATGAGTTGTTACAGCATCATAAACCTTTGCAGCACACTGTTATCTCCCATCTCGTCAGTGTGTTAGTCCTGTTATCGTATGAATATTCTGTAAGAACTTACCTTCATAGTCCAGCATCACAAATGTGGTCGGTTTTCTTTTTTTAAATTTCTTCTAATTAGTAGATGATACATTTGTTTTAAAGCGTTCATTCATTCCCAGATTTGATATTTGTTGTGGTCAGCAACACATAAAAGAAATCCCCTCCCACCTCTCTCTCCCTTCCTCCCTCTTTCAGTTTCACTTCAGACCTGTTTAAAAGACAACCCACAGACAAATCTGAAATAATTTCTTGCACAGGAGTGAAAGAAGATGTTGCACATCCTGATATTTATCGCTTTGTTGTCTAAAGGTAAGTGACACTGACCTCTCTATTCAGCTGTTTCTTTTATATTACAGAATACAGAGATATTATTTACCTTTCACACCACTGTCACTCTTATCTTGTCATCTTTTACTTAAATTGCTCTTATATAGCCTCTATTTTTACCTCTATTCTTATTTTAGTTTTATACACATCTAATTATTTATTTTTTACTTATTATTTAAGGTAGTCTATGTTCAAAGGCAATGGTGGAAGAAGTACTCAGATCTTTTACTCAAGTAAAAATAGCCATACTACAGTGTAAAAATACTCTGTTACACGTAAACGTCCTGCATTCAAATTATTACCTAGGTAAAAATGCACAAGTATTATTATCAAAATGTACCTGAAGTACCTAAAGTAAAAGTACTCATTATGCAGAATGGCCCTTTACAGAATAATATATGTTACATTACTGGATTATAGGTAGTGATACATTAAAGCATCACTAATGTTACTACTTTATATACTGCTGGGTAGCTTAATCCATAATAATACGTCATCATTCATTGACTTATATTTATAATAGCTGATTTATATTCTGTATTAATAATCTGAATCTGTAAAGTAACTAATGTTGTCAAATAAATGTATATTAAAAAGTACAATATTGGCTACTAAAATGTAGTGGGATTAGAAATATAAAGTAGCATAAAATAGAAATACTCAAGTAAAGTACAAGTACCTCAAAATTATACATAAATACAGTACTTAGTTAGATCCCACCCCTGTTCAAAGGTCCATTTTATATATATATATATATCTCAAACCAACGCTTATCCGTCTCTTCATCTATTCGTCATGCAGAGGAGGGTAAGACATCTGCGCTGACTGACGCTCAGCTGTTGTTTTTATTTTCAGCCTCGACGTCACAGATCACCGGTCGTGGAAGCACGTCGCTGGCGTACGGCGAGGACGCGCACTACAGCTGCGCAGTAGCCAACCCGACAGGTTTGTTTTTACCAGCAAATATTGACATATTGACATATTGACATGGTGACATATTGACATGGTGACATATTGACATGGTGACGCCGTCTGCCAACAGGTGTGCTGCAGGTCACGTGGCAGAGGCTGTTCAAGGACGAGTCTGTGGAGAACTTGGCGACGTACAGCAAGCGGTTCGGACAGCAAGTCAACGAGCCGCACCAGGGGAAGGTCCTCTTCACGGTGGCGTCGCTCAACGCGACCTCCATCACGCTGACGAACGTCACGTGGGCCGACGAGAGCTGCTACATCTGCTCGTTCAACGCGTATCCCAGCGGGACCCGGAGGAGGCAGGTCTGCCTCGCGGTGCACGGTGAGTTGCAGACGGGGACAAACGTCTTGCTTTCGATTGGCTGAATCTAACTTTGAGCGTTTTGCAATGTGCATCCCGGTCAAAATGACACGCGCTTCTCTGCTCCCGATCCAGGACTGTCCGAGGTGACAACAGGGGTGAGCGCTCCCCCTAGCGGGCGCGACGAAGAAGGCGGCGTGAAGGTTGTGTTCAGCTGCTCTGCCACCGGTAAGCCAGCTCCAACCGTCCAGTGGATCTTGCCACCTAACACCACCCGCTTGGAGCAACCACAGACTACCACGGTAGCAAACAGTGACCACTCATTTACCAGCAGCAGCAACGTCACTCTGCAAGTACCCCCAGAGTGGAAGGGCCACGTGGACTGTCTGCTCAACAGTGGCGGGACGGTGGAAAGGCGGGAGACGATCCCTTTCTCTTTACACACTGGGAATGGGAAGAAAGAGGAGAAAGACGGTATGCATAGCAATCATTTTGCATAGGCCTGTCCGCTGTTTTACAACCACTAGTGTGTGTGTGTGTGTGTGTGTGTGTGTGTGTGTGTGTGGTAATGTAGCTGTAGTTTGGTGTTATGAAGTAACAGAACCACCCAGAGAATTCCAACCCTATTCTAGTGTACCGGAGGACCAGTTTACAATAAGGTTCCCAGCAAGACGCATCTTTAAAACCCTGCTTACTGACAGGAAGTGATCAGTAGACGGTGGAATGAGGTGACAGAGTGCAGAGAAAATCCACTGCCTGGTTCTTAAGGAAGTCCCAGTGCCAAACAAAGAATTCCAAGCATATGATCATGTCGACTGGTAGGAATCCACCACATCCTTTCAACGTGTGATATTTGACATCTTCCTTATGAGATGTTTCTAGTTGTTCCCAGATCAGTGACACATTGTCCACTGAACCAGGAACTCGAGAAGGTTCCTGGAACCCAGTTCACGTCATCGCCACAACCTCAGGAACTAGGGTCCAATTAAAACAATCAAAATGCAATTAAGTATGCGCTGATAGTCTGGTAGTCTGGGAAGTGCAGTGAATGAGTGTGTCACTGGGTGTGCGTGTGTGTGTGACCGGAGTCCAGTTGTGATATTGTGACTGTCCCCTGTGAGTCAGCTGGGCTGTGACTGAAATTACATTGTTTCAGTTTCACTTCGAGTTTGGTTTCATGTTCAAGGAAATCCCAGGTCATAGTACACTGAGTTGTGCTTATTAGCTCTCTGGGGACAGACTGGAAAAGGTTGTCTGACAGATGGGGGGGGGGGGAAGTTGAGTCTCAGTATTTACTAAGTACGAATGTTACCATGAAAATGCCCCATCTTCCTCTTTTAGGGAAATGTCATTTACATTATTCCTGTATAGACTGACCCTGTGCTGCTTCTCTCTAGTGAAAGGACTGTCGTCATCTGGGGTTGCACTTGTCGTGACTGCGTTGGTGTTTATTTCCTGCATCCTTGTTGCTGCTGCCATGAAGCGAAAAAGGTGAGATATTTTAAACTATTTCAGACATTTGCTTAACAATAAATGTGAAACAGTGAACATCAGCCCAGTTACACAATATCTTATCTGTAATATTGTGCTCAGTGTAGTAAACTCTGCTTTTCTTTTCTTCTGGCAGGTTAAAGGACAACAGAAGAAATGAAAATGTTTAATGAGCGTGAGTTATGTTTGGCCTTCCACACAGTGAAGTGGACCTTTATCCGTGTGGATATTCAGGCGTGCAAGCATTTTTTTAATTTATTTTTTTTGCATTTAATTCACTGTATCAGTGAATTAAGCTATATGCTGCTAGATCCATTGTATTTTAAAAACTACCTGTCTTGTACTCAGCACTTTAACTTGTTCAGACTTTGTAGAGTGTAGAACTTCAGGAACTTTGACCGGTGATTCATAAGAGTATTACAGAAGTTGCACTGCAATAACTTCACA
>JAVQJF010021715.1:0-16908 GCA_036023855.1 Gadopsis marmoratus
AGAACACTTCGATCTCCGCGACAGAAATGTCTTGTTGCCGCATTTTCTGTACATTTTGCAAAAACAAATCAGGGAATTTCAAACTACTCAATTTTACAGTAAATCTCACCAAGAAAAAAAATGGATACATTTAATATAAATCTGGAGGTTTGGAAAAATTAAAGACCCAAAGATCAACACAAGTTTCCTTTTTTATTTACTCATAATAAATTAGTTTTATTGGGACATCACATTATTATTATTAATAATTATTTGTCTTTTTATTTCCACATTTATTTGTTTATTCTTTTTTTAAAGACACTCCTGACTCCATACACAGGAAGGCAGAAAAAAAAGTTTAAATTCAAAACAAAGAAAGAAAATTAGTTTGTCCAACCAGATGAATTAGTGTTTCACAGTGTGTATATGTATATAGAGAGAGAGCTAGTAAACATTATTAAACATGTTCAGCATCTTAAAGGAGTCAGGTACCAAAATACAGCTGGAAAGTGTATTTTTATACTATATATATACTATCAAAATATGACAGAGCAGGTTGCCAAGTAATGTAAAGTTTCTTAATCGACCTTCTAGGACTGAATCGATTTTTGTTTTTCCCAGTT
Source organism: Gadopsis marmoratus (assembly GCA_036023855.1). Lineage (NCBI taxonomy): Eukaryota > Metazoa > Chordata > Actinopteri > Centrarchiformes > Percichthyidae > Gadopsis > Gadopsis marmoratus. The sequence continues at coordinate 603 of JAVQJF010021715.1, forward strand.
TAAGAAATGACATTGTGTGCTGGGGGTTTCCGCTGTAACAGGATTAGACAGGATGTAGAAACCGTCACAAACAGAGTGTTGCGGTTTCTGTACCTGCAGCTTCTGACGTGATCTTTAAAAAGTGTTTCAGACATTACGGGCTATTTGATCCTTTACTGTGTTTGACACCTGCAGCGCCGGCGAGCACAGAAAGTGCGCTGACATGACGTCGCATGAATAGCGAGCACTTCTGGGCCTTTCATTACCTGGATGGAGCAGACGTGTCGGCGCCCCCCCCATGCCAGGAGACGGGCCGGTGGCGTCGGGAGACGACCGGACTGCTCCTGGGGAGGAGGAAGCCTTTGTCCTGTGGATGCAGAAGAGACGGGTCCTCTTTGGTCCCCTTTCGTCCTCCCTCATCAGCAGGACTGTGAGAGGCCTCGCCGGCGCTGCAGTGGTGGTTCCACTGGGACTGACGGGGACGCGGGGAGGCCTCGCGGTGGGTCGTCTTCGTGAACACTGTCGGTGGGTGTTGGTGGGAAAACGCTGTGTTTGGTTCGCCTCCGCTGGCTTCTGGTGGTGACAGAAGGAGAAGTGGGACTGACCCTGGATCAGCCGGCTGATGGTTTCGGTGAGAAACCTCTTCTGGAGAGGAAGAGGAGAGAGACGTTTGTATTTTACCAAGAAATATTTCATCGGGCAGTTTCCAGAGAACAAGAAACATTCCGAAAACAAAGTCAGCAGACAGAAAACTACACAAACGTCAGATGCTACAGCTTTGACATCAACCAGGGGAACATAAGACTGCAGTTTGTAGATCATTCCATTTTAAAAGGTGCATAACACCTGAAACCAGTCCTGAACCGAGAGGCAGCGGGACGCAGGGAGAAAGGCGGGCATGCAGACTAATGATTAATAACACTTCCAGATATTTCAAATTAAAAGCCTGCCAAGAACAGAAGGCATGTTGACATTTGAGCTGCTGGTGAATCATCATTGATCGGTGTTTCCACACACACACGCCGCAGGTCTGCATAACCCGATGCTTCCTGTGTAACCGCAGCCTTCAGAGCTGCTTCCAGAGCGCAGTGGATCTCACCTGTCGCTGTCAGAGCTGCAGGTCCAGGTGCTGGAGACTCTGCAGAGTCACACCAGCTGACAAATCTGGACCTGAGGACCGAGGAGGACGTGTCCCTGCAGCTTCCCATCTGCACAGAAGAGGACAGACGGTGTCCCAATGCAACGTTCTATTTGTTTGGAGCAGCGCGTTGTGCAGAAAATCACAGTAACAATAATTATACCAGGGAGCTAAACGTGGAATAGAACCGATAAATAATAGATAAACCCAACAAAGAAAAAAGGTCAGATAAAACATTTCAGTCTTCTACTGTGAGGCAGCGAAACCAGCAGCCAGAAGAAAAACTCTAAATAAAGGATTAATAAAAGCCACCGACGATGACGACAGCTTTGGCGCTAACTTCCTGCTGTAACGGTGCTTCCTGAGTGACGGCAAAACAGCAACCAGCTGCAGCAGCAACTCAAAGACTCAAAACCATGGCCCGTATATATATCCATTTACAGCGGGCAAAATAAGTATTGAACACAACAGTTTTCTCAGTAAATATATTTCTAAAAAGGTGCTGCTGACATGAAGTTTACACCAGATGTTGGCAACAACCCAAGTAATGCAAAGAAACCAAAGCAAATAAGTTCAGAAATTAAGTTGTGTAACACAGTGGCACGACACAGGGAAAAGGGATTGAACGTGCTTACTGACATTTATTTAACACTTTGTACAAAAGCCTCTGCTGGTAATGACGCCTTCAAGACGCCTCCTGTATGGAGAAACATTGCTCAGGTGTCAGTCAGTCCGTGGGCCTCTTCTGTGAACTCTGATCTTTAGTTCTTTAGACTTTCAGCTGTCAGGTGACTGGCTGGGCCATTGTAGCAGCAGAAACCAGCTGAGGGTCCTCGGCTGTGTGTTTGGGATCATGTCCACCCTCGTTTCATCTGCAGCATCCTGGTAGGTGGCAGCAGATTTTTATCCAGAATGTCTCGGGGTACATTTTTCCATTCACCCTTCCTTCAATTCTATGACGTTTGCCACCAGACTATATTCTCCCAGCATTTCACAGGCTTGTCCAAATGTTGTAGCTTCAACATGCTTGTTCTTGTTCTTGCGTACAGGCCGTGGCAGCTGGCTGCATTACTTATTGTTCAGGTCTTTCTGAAGCGCTCCAGTGCTCCTTGGCTCTTGCACGTCTCTTCTGATAATTCTTTTCACTCCTCTGTCAGAAGTCCTGCGACGAGCGCCTGGTGGTGGCCGGTTGATGGTGAAACGATGTTCTCTACGCTGCCGGATTATGGCCCCAACGGTGCTCACTGGAACATTCTGGAGTTTAGAAATCCTCCTGTAACCAATGTGATCAGTGTGTTTTGCAACAATGAGGTTGGGAGGGTCTTGCGAGAGCTCTTTGCTTTTACCCATCATGAGAGGATTCTTGTGTGACACCTTTTTACAGGCCATCAGTTGGGACTGAACCAGCTGATGTTAATTTGCGCTGACATTTGGTGAACATTTCATTACAACGGCCCCACTACAAATATATTTACTGAGAAACATGTTGATGTGTTAGTCTGACACAGAGACACTAAAATGTGTGTTGCATGACCAGTTTTATTTGGTTATATCAAACGTGATAACTTCGATATAAACTCCTGCAGTACAACGTGACGCTCACAGCTTCACAGGAACCTAAACATCAGCTGGTTTCACATCACAAAGCTGTTACTGTACCGAGACAGTCAGCCAACAGCTCAACTGTTGGTTCACACGCTCACGTCAGGATGAACTGCAATAACTCGCCATGAGCATCTTAATAAAGCCTCAAATCAGCCTCAGCTGCACTTTGCGTTTAGCGATTGCTAATTTCAAAATGTTAGCATGCTAACCCGCTAAGCTAAGATAGTGAACACGGTGAACACCTACACCTGCTAAACATCAGTGCTGCCGTTGTCACTGTGAGCATGTTAGCACGTTGACGTTAGCGTTTAGCCCAAAGCCACGCGTCATAACGTGATCGTGTTTCCTCGTTGTTCTCTCCACATGTTGCAGACATCCAGATTCATATTTTTAAACGGGTTAGGGTTACATGAGCGCAGACTCTGCAGGCAAGAAACAATATTTGGAATCTGAAGCTAACGTGGTTTGAATTTATTGCCCGAGTTGTACCGGCCCTTCACCTTTGAGCGGACTTTGGTTGCATGCAGGTAAACGAAATGCAATCTGACAACCCTAAAGTTTTTTATTCGCTTTTTTAAATGTATCTGACTTCAGATCATCGTCAGACGATTGGATTCAGACTGCAGAATGTTTCCTTTGGTGCTCGTCCATGTGCCACATAATTAAAGTCACCTCCTGACATTTTACTGCCACTGAGGGAGGAGAGAGGCGACAAGACTGCGTCTCAAACGTTTTCACAAAGTAACTTCTCAAGATACTAAACAGTAAAAACAGTTTTCATCTGATGACGTGTGTGAATTAGAATAGAATCCATCTTCTTCTCACGCTCGTGACGGCGTTGGAGCTTAAATGTGACTCCTGTTTAAACACTTAAATACTGAAGTCGTGTCATCAACAAAAACAGATCAATAACTCCAAAATATACAACTCACATCAAGTGCTGATGCCTCTTCCTGATGAGCCGTAAGCTTTCCAACTGGTGCTTCACCGATTTCTATTTAATCCTTTTATTATGGATTGGGGATCCAGCTCTCCATGTGCTCTTAATGATGAGAGATAACAAAAAACTGTAGTACCTGAATCTACTAAAGGTCTCAAGTCGTGAGAGAAGAAAAGGTCAAAAGCCATTACTTCATATTTAAACACAGTAACACCAAACAAAACTATAATTCTCTGACATTTTAAAGACTTTTATTATGTCTTCACCCCCCAAAAAGGACCAGAGTTTTAATTCAGCATTTTAAAGTAAAGCAGATGTTAATAGAAATGTGTTGGTTTCACTTGAAGAGGCTCAAACAGCAAACAGAGCTTCCTGTGCGAGCGCACAAATAGTCTCTGATTGTGAATGATGATATATCAAAGAACCGGCGTGTTTCCTTTTTCAGCAAAGGCAAAGTGCGTAAAGAGCAAACAAGTAAAGGAGCACGGTGGAAATCAAACTACTCACCTTTCTGCAAACTGCTAAACTGAACCGAACCTGTCAGACGCTGAAGGCTCTGAAGCAAATCTCCTTCATCCACGAAATCTGCCGCACAGAAAGCAGCAGCGGCGGCTGGTTATCAGCACTTCCTGTATTTAACAGTGGTTTGTACTTTCTGTGACAGTGATTCCAAAAAAAAACGTTTTTAAACACGTCACAAACACAATGTCACTTAACATCAGGCAGCTCAGTCGTCCTGCAGCTGAACCCACGCTTTCATTTTTATAAATCTGTTGCTTAACTCTTAAATAATTAACAATTGGGGAAGAAAACTAATCCAACAGAAATGCAGCACATGGTGGTGAATGATGTGGAACGATGAGGAAGAGAGCGTTTTCTGTTCCAGCCTCGTTTCCACAGATGGAGCCGCGGCAGGAGCGTCGCGTTCAACGCTACTGATGGTGCGTCTTTAACAGCAGACACGGTCACCAGCAGGGGCCTCAGCTCAGCCGACCGCTGGCAGCTGGTGCAGGAGAAAGAGGAAGTTTCACTCAGAGTCGGAGTTTCACAGGGTTTCATTTTACCGTCATGTTTGCAGGAGAAGCAGCTCAGTCACACAAACGGACAGAATGCAAGCTTCAGCGCTTTTATTTGACAGCTGCCTGCAAAATACCTCCAGTGTTGGTCTCCTTCAAGAAACCTCAGCGTCCCCGTGTGCACGCGTTTCTGGAGTATAGTGGTACTTTAAGTCCTTCACTCGCGTCTTCGTCTGTTAATATTCATCATCAAAGTGACCGAGCTTTAATAAAAAGCAAAAGTGAGGACACCTGTGTCTTCACCTGTTCAAAGGGCTGTCTGGAGGTAAAGACGTGGTTTGGGGACATTAGAGTCTATCAGATGTGTTGCACTTTATATCAGTAAAGGTCCTCACAAGTACGTACAAACATGTTTTGGCACAGATAATGTAGGCAGTGAAGATCTGCTGACACGAGCTGGTTATGTAACCGTGAGGCTCAGCACTTCTGCTTCCAACACACACACACACACACACACACAGACATACACACACACACACACACACACACACACACACACACACACACACACACACAGCAGTAAATACAGGCTTTTACCTGCAGCACAAACACTCTGAGTCCATCCAGGCCGACTTTCACCGTAAACTTTTATTAAACAAGTCATTTGATGTTTGTTTGGAATTATTTCTTGACCTTCACGGCTGTTTAGGAGTTGAAGGAGGAAGAGGAAGCATGGCTACGGTTCTCATGGCCTCAGCTATCACATCAGCACCAGTGTTACAACAAGTATCAGCCTCATATGGAGCTGAGTGTTGGTTTTACTCCATCATCCCGTGGAGCTCTCTGAAATATCTAACGGGCTGCATTATGTGAAATGTAGGATCCAGCATTGTTAGAGCTTTTTGACGCAGTGACTAAAAGTCCTGCTGCGTCCATGTTGATCATTTCTTTGTTGCCATGGTAGCACGGCGGTGGCGGTCTGTCACTCGGTCCACTTCAGGCCAGACTGAAACATATCATACTCAACAGCCAACAGAAGGATCGGCAAGGATCATATCTGACCCTCTACCGTTTCGGATTGGCACGCCATTCGTGGTTTCCAGAGGATGAACTCTTCTGACTTTCATGCCACCACCAGGTTGACGTTTGTCTCTCTCTCTCTCTCCGCAGGATGAAGTAATAACTTTACCGACGTACTGGGCTTCATCGGTGGTGATGAAACAGCATGCAGGGTGGAGGTGGAACATTTAGCGAGCTGATGCAAGAGCAACAACCTGTTTCTTAAAGCAGCTATAATCAATATTTTGTAATAACAATGGATCGGCATGACTACTGGTCTGTAAGCAGCTGTAAGCAGCTGTGCACGCCCACTCAGGTGTTGTTCTGCGTGATTAGGCCTCCGCTCAGGGTGGAGGTGGTGCGCTTCTACCCTGGATATTCATGCAGTCCATGCAGCAATAAGACAATAAGACAAAGACAAAGGTGTAATCTGTCCAGGAGGGTGAGGAAACACTGGCTGCAAATGCCCACACAGGACTGAGAAGAGCTCTGATCTGCCAAAATAAATCACCTGTGTGGGTGGAACATTGGCGTGCAGGTCCCTTAATGACAACATGTTTCTGCTGCAGCATGTGGACTCAGGACTTTGCCTTTAGCAGTGGTTTCTCACTGTGCAGTGTGTGGACACCAGGAAGCCCCAGCAGGGTTAAAAATGTCCCAAACACAAAATCTGGCATCTTCTGTTGGGAGGAAAAGGCCCCGAAAAACCTCAAAGAACTGCAAACAGATTAAGGTGTAGTGTAAATGTTCAGCAGATTCTGAGGGCTCATGGGCCCTAAAAGAACCAGGATGCGGGGTCCAGGTGCCGCAGTAGGCTACAGTGTCACTCAGGTGTGATTCATGCTGGTGTGCAGAAGCTAATTGATTCTGTCCAGCAGATGTCGCTGTTTAGCGAGTTTCCGCTCCTGGTTTAATTTCCAGGCCGTTAAACGGCTGCAGTTCAGTGCGCAGCCGCAGTGAGCGACCTGCATCAAGTCAAAGAAATGCAGGGTGAAACCGGAAACGTAGAGGGCCTGGTTTCAGAATAAAATACGTGAGGCAGTTGAGCATTGAAATGGATTGAATGGAAATTAAAATCAGCCATACATTGAAGTTAACCGGTTTACCCAAATTGTGTCTGATTGCTTGACTTCAATTCGTTTTAAAGGGCGTATTTCTGAGATTTGACTGTAATCATTAGTGAAAAAGACAAGCCGGATTTATAGCCATTACTATTATTATTCACAGACGGTTTTCTAGTTGACCTTTAGTTTCATGTGGTTTATTTTTTATATTTGTAACGTTTTTTTATTAAATCTTATTGTCCATGTTCTATTAATGCTTCTTGACTTACAGTGCATGTTTTATCTTTCTTTATATTTTCTATTTACTAAGTTTATTGTTGTGCAGACACCAATATACCAAAGCAAATCCCTTGTACTGTCAGCCACGTGGCAACACTCATTACATGAGGTGGCACCTGGAACTGTAACACTTAAAAACAGGTTTAAAAACAGGCTAATCTTTCTAGCTGCAGCTGAGAATATTCTTTTCTTGTACTTTGAGAAGAAACTCTGCACGTTGACGCTCATAAACACACTCTTCTGCTCAAGTCTTTACGGAAAATTGCAAAATGCGATAAATGTCAAAACAAATCAAAGTTCATAAATGTTTCCAAATGTTCATCACAGGATCCACAGATCGTGTTGGTCAACGTTCAGCAGCTCAGGTACATCCTGGCCGGTATTTTATTCTGAAGGTGGCGGACCGGATGTCACGTTCAGCTGTTTGATGTGGACGCTTCACCGACTGCCGAGGAGGAAACGGCTCGGCTCGGCTCGGCTCGGCGTCCCGCTGTTTGCCTGAACGCTAGCGAGCAGCGTCGCTCCTGTTGTCGGATCTAACCGACACAGACGGACGCGGAGGACAGCGGAGGACAGCGGACGCGGAGGGCGGGAGAGTGTATTATGGCGACGTTGGGTCCGGACTCGGCTCGTCCCGCTCTTTCCCAGCTCGGTTCTTCTCCGTCGATCCTGCCTCCCAACCGGGGCTTGGAGCGGGCGCTGGAGGAGGCGGCGGCCAGCGGCGTCCTCAACCTCAGCTCCCGAAAGCTGAAGGAGTTTCCGCGGACAGCCGCCAACCACGACCTGACGGACACGGTGGAAGCAGGTAGGAAGCTGCGTCGGAACCAGAACCGCGTCACGGCAGCGCGGACGCTTTCTGACCGTTGTACTTGTACTTGGTTGGTAGTACCGGTCGATTCCGACCGAACGCTGCCGGGATATTCGTTGAGCCACGCCGGGAGTTGAAGGCTCGACCCCGGCGGCGGCAGTAGGTCGGTTCGCCGCCCAAATTCTGCATCATCTGGACCGGATGCACAGTTGGATGCAAGTCCTCCACGCGGTGTTACTGGCGGCCTGTACACGAGCCGTGTTGTCTGGCCCTGTGGACGGGGTCTGGGCGGTTATTACACATGTGGCTCCAGCTTCCAGTGCGGGTCTGCAGGACCTGTGGGCCTGCAGTGGAATTCCCCACCACTTCCTGTGAATCCACTCAGAGCTGTAAACAGGCAGAGCCCAGGCTGCTCAGAGGGACTATGGGGACTATGTAGGTTTGTTATGGGATGGTCCACCTGCAGCAGTGACCTACAGCCCCCTGACCTCCACATGTTAGCCAGCAGCATGGTGCGGATCTGCATGGTGCGGATGATGCGGATCTGCATGGTGCGGATGATGCGGATCTGCATGGTGCGGATCTGCGGATCTGCATGGTGTGGATGGTGCGGATCTGCATGGTGCGGATGGTGCGGATGGTGCGGATCTGCATGCACCGATTTGCTTCCCTGTCAGCAGCAGTCGCCCTGTAAAGGGTCAGCCAACGTCAAATGAACAAAATACACATTTTAACTCTAGTGGTGTCGGTCCACGCGGGTAGTTCTGGTTCTGTCTGTCCCGGGTTTTGAGAGATCTGCCTGTGGAGCGTTTTCACGAGGCCCGGGTTCTTCTGTCTTCGTGAAGATGAGGAACAGAGATGCAGGCGGTTGTTGGTCAACACTGCTAACTTAACGGGCGGAAACGGTTTTACAAACGCTCACTTCCTGATTGGGTCTTATCAGCCACGACGTGCCCTTCCCTGATTCGCCACGCCCCCTATCACGTGACCCGCTCCCAGAAGCAATCGAACATCAGCCTCGACTCCCAGCAGTTAACGAATCGCAGCCCTTCCTGTCAGCAACCGTTTTCTCCATCGCTCTTCTTCGCTCGTCGTGTTTCCTGCTGCTAACGAAGCAGCATCTGCTACCTGGTTACACCGGCAGGTGAAAGGTCACGGCGTGTAGTGTGGACGACGCTGATAAAACCCATCGTTTTTCGTTGTAAAACCAAAGCACAGTAGTGTGGGTGTAGCCAAAGTTCCCTTCACCTCCACTGTGTTTGGCCTGGGGGCAGGAAGCCCGAACATCTCAGAACCTCAGCATGCGAACCTGAAACCATCGACGCGTCTGGCCGAAGTCTGTCGTCCTCACGGCAGCATCGCTGTCGAGGGCTGGAAAGCCTCGGTGACGTTAAGCTGCTGTGTCACGTCTACAGGAACAACACACAGCACCAGGAAGTAAAACCGCTCAGCAGCTGTACTGATCAGTGCATCCAAACCTTCCAGACCGACTTCAGACTCATGTTGATGTGAGATTCTTGTCGTGCCTTCTGCTTTCAGAACGTGAGGAAGTGCGTCCCCCTGCTACCCACAATGCCTTGTGTTATGTGTTTTCTGTAGGTGGTGGATTAGATTTCAGAGTTTGTGGCACCTGCACTGATGCTGATGAGTCGGATAGCATTTGTCCCGATTTACTGCGAGTGGATCTGAACGCAGAAGACAGGAAGGGGCTAACGGGTTTGTGTTCAGGTGAATGCAATATCTTATTCAAGCCGTTCTGTGTGGGAGGAGGAAATGTTAACGTATGTTAACTGAAGCTGGTTTATTGTAACTGCACGTCGGAAGCATCGTCAGGAAGGTGGAAGACGTGTCGGAGAGCAGACGGTCAGTAAACGGGCCTCTAATTGTTACACCGTGTGGAATATACCTACGAGTTTCTTCTGCGTCTCCGTTTCCAGACAATCTCAGGGATGCATCGTGGTCTGAATCAGCAGCAGCTTTCAAATGAACGCCGCCGCATATCACTGCATCATCAGTGTTGGTGGAGCCGACTTCTAAACATGCAGCGACGCAAAGTTGTTCCGCCCCGAGGGGGGTGACGCTTCATTAGTCTGAGCTGCAGGTTCAGGTGTCTCAGTTTTGTTATTTGGTGCCAAACGACCGAAGCAATGGGCTGTCGCGAAATCTGCGAGGAACGGACGGCGTTGTCTTTAGCCATGAGATCACTAACATGCCGGCCTGATGGCAGCAAAACAGGCATGAAATGAAATTAGGTGAGAAAGAACAGAGTGAGTCACTGCGACGGGTGGACACACACACACACACACACACACACACACACACACACACACACACACACACACACACACACACACACACACACAAGCCTCGACTTGTAGTGAAACACAAACTGGAGCTGGTTTCTTTAAACCCTCCTGTAGCTAAGGGGGTCGGTTTGTGCAGGAAACGAACTCCTCGGTCCGACTACGCCTGAAGGCAGCGGTGTTTCCAGCTGTTCAGGACGTCTTCCCGTCTCCCCTGGAAGACATTCGTGTTGTTCACACGAAGAGCAACGCGAGAAGCTCTGCAACGATTCAGCAAGAGAACCCGCCATGTTTCCCACCTCGGCACAGCTGGCCAATCACGGCGTGAAGCACTTGTGAATGTCGGGCTCCGCCCTTTTTGTTTCCAAACGCATAACCTTTGCTTGGTTTACACCGCGTGTCCTCACTGCTCTGGTGTTTTATGACCCCTAAAACAGATACCTTTAAAAAAAAAAAAATACCCGATTTAGTTTGAAAACTCCAGATTGTGTTTCAGTGAGGACGGGAGGAAACGGGAGGCGTTTAGAACGATGATGCAGGCGCCCATGATCACTTCCTGATTGGGGCGTGATGTGTCCTTCCCTGATTCGTCATGCTCCCTATCACATGACCCTTTCCCAGAAGGAAGCAAACATCTGCCATGACCCCCAGCGGTTAATTCAACACAGAGAACGAATCGCAGCACTTCCTCTCGGCAGCAGTCCCACCTGGTCCGTCGGTCCAAACGGACAAATCTCTGCTCTCACGTTTCTCCGTCGCTGTTCTTCCTTCGTAGTATTTCCTGCGGCTAACTAACTAAACTGCTTCCTGCTTACACCGGCACTGGGCGTTCACGTGAATGGTCACGTGACATCGCGTTTCCAGGCGTGTGGTGTGGACGGAGGTTATAACTGGTGATAAAACGATCGCATAGATGTTTTCGTTTTGGGAATGGTCAGACGCAGCCCCCCCCCGACGCTGAACCGAATTTCCGCGTTTTTCGCTCCATTATATCCTGCTGTGTGTGTGTGTGTGTGTGTGTGTGTGTGTCCTGCAGCTGCCAGCTGTTGGTTTTTAAGGTAAACAGGTTCTTTAGTTTGAGCTGGTGACAGCGACGGCTTTAACCTCTTCATCTGTATGTGATCTCCTACATTTGTGATACATTTATTGATTAGTACTCATATAATCATATGTTGAATCGCAGAGTCTCTAAACATGGTAGTAGGCTTGCTAATGATTAAACTGTTGGAGGAAGCTGATTTCCAGACCGAAGCAGCCCGACGGCCTGCTCTCTGATCTGTAGAGAAGCCTGCAACGCGTCATTATTTTTAGTTTGAATTTTATCGGCTTTCTCCTTTATATGTCACAAAACATAAAAACTGCAGTTTCAAGAGGACATGTTCAAATGTCAAACGCATTTAGTTGAATATCGCAGAAGGTCAAAGAAACCAGCAAGTGTTCACGTTTGGGAAGTTGAGGGTGTTTGTCAATGAATTGATTAATTGTTCGATGTATGAAATCTCCAGAATAAAAGCCCATAAGTGTTTCCTGAAGCCGAATCAGCTGTCCAGAATCCAAACTTGTTCAGTTTGCGGTCACATAGAGCAGCAGATCTTCACCGCGAGAAGATGGAATTGCAGAATTCTGCCGTTTTGAATTTTCTCAACCGACTGATTAATCAATGAATGGACTAGTTTGGCTCTCTGGCTTTAGTTGTATGTGAGCGTCGGGTTTAGTTGTAGGTTACAGGACGCTGCTACAGAGTGTGTGTGTGTGTTTGATCCACGCAGAGACAGATTACATAAGATTACGTGCTTGTGATTCACATTATAACCATCTGCAGGATTTTTCCGAGTCTGACTGACCTCCTTCTCCGCTCACATCACTCGCACAAATCCAGCTAAAAATAGTAAATTTCAGACCAGAGTCTGCTTCTAAAACGAGTGTTTTTATTCAGCCTCCCACTCATTCTGTCTGCCGTCTGTCCGTTCCCTGTCGTCTTTGTTGTTTTTCTATTTTTAGACGAGAAATGTACTGCACTGGTGCTTTCCTTCAATTATGATGTGCACTTTCAGTTTCTGCAGGCGGCTGTCTTCACAGTGTTGGAACACACGGTCGGGTATATGTTAAGACTTTGGACTTTTCACGAAACTATAATTCAAACTGAAAAAATAATCGACAGATTTAATTGATAATGAAAAGTTAGTTGTAGCTCTGCTGATAACGTCACATGATAACAGCCGCTATATGGAACCATGCAGAGACACCCACGGTACGGAGGCTGTGGCTGGGTTCCAACATGAAAAACAGAAGGCCTGTGGGGGTTTGGGTCGGGCTCAGTTACTCCTCTCTCAGGCTCCGGTCGGGTTCGGAAACAAATGTGTGGCCTGTGTGAAGGTGTTGGGACTTTTAGAGGTGGAGAGAGGTGTGTGGATGCTGATGTGTGTCCTAAAGCCTGATACACCACCCAGAGTTTACCACCCTCACTTCCTCTACCTCACTGCTCCTCCTTAATTTACACGCACACACAGGAAGCTGTAGATTCCCAGGAATGTGGCGTGGTGTCCGGTTAGAGGAGGGTCTATCCGCTCAGTCTTCCCGCCACACCTGAATGTAATGACAGCTGGGACACACACACCTGTTATTTATCCTTGTGAGGACACCGAAATCAACCTCCTACCAAAGACCTTTTATAAACAGCTTTTCACGTACAAATTGTGACATTTTAAACTACAGAAAAACAAAACGCAACCAAGAATTTCAGTAATTAAGTTTACAGCCCCCCCCAACAAAAGCCCTGTTTACTGATACTACCACTGACCTTTAACCTCCATAAATCCAGTCGTGTTTCACGCAGTAAGTTTAAGGGCCTGCAGCCATGCTAGCAGCTCTTCTCCTCTTCTCTGCATGGAGCAGTGGAAGCTAACCTGAAGACGGGTGGGGGTGCTGATTATCTTTAATGACACTGTGAGGTGGAGCAGTGACGGCAGAGATGCCGGTCCTCTCGCCAGCACAGAGACGGGAAGTGACCGCTCCCCGCCTCATTGTTTTCAGCTCGGATCTTTTCCTGTCAGGATCTCGCGGAGCTGTGAAGTGCAGCTACAGTTGACCAACAGTTGGCATCGTTCCTGCGTCGTGCTGCCAAACACACACCCCAAGCCGCCATGTAAGGTAGCCCAAGGACAGGAGGAGCTGGGCATCGAACCGTCAACCCCGTGACGAGCCACTGAGCCCTATTTGGTCAAAGTATTGGACAATTTGACATTTTATCCTGATGATGCCGCTGTATGAAAAGTATGTACAAGTTGTGTTATTGATCAGCATAAACTACAAGTGAATTTGTCAAATGATTCTTAACTCAAGGTCCAGGTGGTGGCGTTGTCCAGAGGTGGTGTCCCACAGCCTCCATCACGTGTTGAAAGAAAAGGTTATGTTGCCAGATGTTCAACTACTCAGTGAAGACTAAAGACTGCGTATGATTATATGACGCAGGAACCCCCCTGACAAACGGACATGTTTGTAGTCCGTCTCTGTCAGAGGAGGATCTTGGTCCACCAGAGGAGATCGTGACTCTACTCGCTGGTCACCGGATCCCTGAGCCCAGCAGCATCTGGTCTTTTCTTTTGATACCTGACACCGGAGAGTCAGGCTGCGACCGCAGGCCGTGACATCGGCGTCGCACTGAAACCATGACGATGATGTCACATATTCCATCACACGTTTTTGAACTTTTCTCCTCTGTCTATCTGCCCTGGGTTCGGTTACAGCTCAGGCCTGCGGTTACGTCTGTGTGGCCTTCTGAGGCTTTTTATTTTCGGTCAGTGTTCCTCGTGCCGCTGCACAGATCACACCGACTCTCTGAAGCTGCTCCGTGCAGCAGAAAACCCAGGCCAGACTTCTCTCTGCTGAACCTGAATCTGTAGCACGTGGCCTCGTTAGACTCCAGGCTGGGTGGGTTAGCTATCGCCACGACGTTTAGATCAGATATTCATGTTACCCACAAGAGAAATCCTAAAGGGGATCCTCTGACTCATCACCTATATAATTGTGTCCAATGCTTTTGGTTTATAGCCCAATTTAAAGCTACGTAACAGATGTTAGCATGCTATTGCACCAAGCTAGGATGGCGCACACGGTAGACGCTATCTCTGCTAAACCTCAACATGTTAACGCTGTCATTGTCAGCACGCTAATGTTAGCATTTAGTACAGCCTCACACAGCTGCTAGCATAACTGCAGAATAGCAAATACAAAACATCCAAATAGCCAATCTGTAATCTATCTGGCAGATTTTGTAATTCACTTCTTTGAATGTCAGTATTTGTTTTTGTCAATACTTGTATATTCATATTTTTAACAGAGTTCTGGTGACCTGATTTCATTGACGGCCTCTTTTCGGCTTTCTATGCAATAGGATCTGCGTCCGTCTGCCTCTACCCACAATCCCCTTTGAGCTTGTTGTACGGTTTAGATCTTATTCTCGCTCTTCACAAATCCACTTCTCAGAGAATCAGACTCTTGTCTTTAGGCATCTATGTGCAGTCATCACCAATAAATACAAAATCATAGGTGGAGAATATAAAATGATAATCTCAAAACTGATCACAAAGCTTCATGCAGGCTTCAGTGTTTCTAAATCTGAGATCTACAGTGTGAGTCTGAGTAAATAAACAGCAGCAGCCTCTCATCCCTCCAAATGTAGGCCAGATTCTCCCCCAACACACACACACACACACACACACACACCGTGACAAACACACAGTCTCCTTCAGGCTCATCCCAATACACCATGAAGCACATGACAGCATACATAAATATGTTTTCATACATGCTCATAAACACACCCCCACATGCTTAATGCAAACCATCCAGACAAATTAAAGCTGTGGTGTTGAGTCTCATGAAGTCAAATCTGTTCATGTGTGTCTGGCAGCCTCACCTTAACTCACACAGTGGGGTGGGGGGGGGGGGGTGATTCAACAGACATATTCATGAGTTTATTTCTGGTTTGATATTTTCAGTCTGCCGTTGCTGTCACGGAGAGTTTGTTGGTTTCATCTTTTCTGTTGGAGGTGGATGTTTGTTAGCTGGCCAAGAAGGAAAGTGACGTCCGCGTTCTTCAACTCGTCTAATCTCGCCCGTTTGGTTTGACTCTGTCCAATCAAGCAGCCTGTAACACAGAACCTCTGCTCTTTTTTTCTCTATAGCTCAATTTATGTAGTTCATTTATCTTTAGTATGTCAGTGTTGCTGAGTCCCCCCAGGAGTCGTGTTTGAAAGTGTGTTTTGTGGGCACCCCCTTGCAGCCCTGCAGCCCCGCCTGCCACCCCCCCTGCAGCCCTGCCTGTGGCCCCACACACACACCATCATCACCATCATCAAACACAACAACAAGACCCCCACCCCGCTGACCCACATCTTTCTCTTCTGTCAGCACATCACTAAACTCTGTGTGTGTGTCGGCAGCAGAGTGGTGTGTGTTGACAGTGTGCCCGGTGGGTTGCCAGTTTGGGGAAGCTCCCCCTCTCTAATCCTGTTAGTGCCTCTGCCTGCCAGCTCTCTTCCTCTGTTTTTTTTTTTTCCGTCTTTCTATTTTTAAAGTAGAACGTCTGTTTCTCTCCCTTTTTTCAAAGCAAAAGGTGACACTTTTCTGTTTTCCCTGCTCTTTTTAAATTAAAACATATTTAATCATCCACTGTAACGTTTATCCCTTTTGTCATCTGTCTTTAGTTAATTTTTTCATTCTATTACATTTTATTTTTTGCTTTTCTAGTGTGTTTCTCATGTGTCAATGTGCTTTTTGTATATTAAATTTAACAAAATTAAACATTTATGTGGCTTCATCAAAGAGATTATGCTCTTACATATATATTTATTACATGTACAGTCTCTGCACTCTCGTGTTAGCGGCCTGAAGATAATCACAGATAATCCATCTGAAATTAAAACATGTAGAAATCAATATTTATCTGTGTGAGCCCAAACCCCCCCAAAACCCTCTACTGCAGCACTAATCCATGACTGTCTGCTGGTCACTGGGACGGACACACACACACACACACACACACACACACACACACACACACACACACACACACACAGCTTTTTTTTTTGTGTAAGAGAGAGATAGAAAACAG
>JAVQJF010021718.1:0-46068 GCA_036023855.1 Gadopsis marmoratus
CCAGAACCAGGCTCTGGGTGGACGGTCATCTACCTCGACTGGTTGGGTTGAGAGAGCGAGAGAGAGAGAGAGCGAGAGAGAGAGAGCGAGAGAGAGAGAGAGAGAGAGAGAGAGAGAGATTCATCAATAGAGCTCAGCTACGGGCTGGAGGGGGATTAGGCCTTCAGCTCTAATCTAAGTCCCTCTACTACATTTGGGCTAAATCCCCTTTGTAATGAGATGTATGGTGTTCATTTTGGTGTCAGAAGGAATTCCTGCATAGCCTCAGTGTATATTGTAGAGTTGTTTTTCCAAAGAGGAAATAGAGCAAAGGATTATGGTAGTCTGCTTGATCGAATAAAATCTGTGTTTAGGTTAATGAATCAAAAGCAGAATAAAAAGCAAAATCTAATATATAAAACTGGAAAAGAGAGAGCCTGAAAAAAGTGGAAAGAGGATGGACTATGATCCCCGGGGAGGGACAGCGCTGCAAATAAATCGTCTCCATTTATCCACCCTTCAGAGCTCAGGAGCGACAGCCAAACAATGACCTATGCGGCAATATACAAAATACAAGCCAAGCTTGATCAAGAAAGGCAGCCAAAATCATCTCACGGAAAGAAAGCTCTGCCTATAGTTGGCAATAAAACCGTCCTCCGCCTCTCCTCTCCAGGCATGTATAAGCAGCAGACTCTTTGTGTTGCTTCAATTCTATTTATAAGGTGTACAAAGAGGGCACTGGATCTCTCTATGATGGGACACCCAAGCCATTAAAAAGGTCACAGCCTCACATGTGAGGTTACCCTGCATACTATTTTACTCTCTGCCCCAAGTGTAAAAATCCTCCACCTTTCTATAACTGCTCTTTGGGTTTAAAAAAATGTATAATAGCTAATTGCTGCCCCCTTTTCACATAAATATATTTTCCATAATTCTAACTGAACCATACATGGATTATTAAATGTAGGTTGAAAGAAACACCTGGCAAGGACGTTTTAAGCTATAAGAGATATAAGCTGCTTTTGCTACATGTGGCAAGAGTTTATTGTGCTATCGAGCCTTTTTTTTCTAGGAAGCACGTCCAGTTGGCACTCCATCTGTTCGCCAGTGGGTTTCAGTAAGCAAAGCTTCCTCTGTAAATGACTGAACTGTACTGGTCTCAGAGATGGGGCATATGTTATAGATTACATTGGAAATGGCAACTGTCGCTACACTGTGGGCAGCAGCGGCGAGTGTTCTGGAAGTTTTGTTTCGTGATCTGAGATTTCAAGCAGGCACAAAAGCCCACTGCTGTGAAATAATGTAAAATTCATTGGAAAACTTCAGTGAACCCCAGTGATTAATTTCAAACAACCATCCAGACCTTGAACCCCTCTTGAGAAATAAACAAACTCCAATTTGAGACTCATAATCACAGCTCTATTAGTCATCTGTCAGTGGTATATGGGAGGAGGAGACCGCAGAGGGATAGTATGTGGCTCCGGTGTTAGTGGCTAAGGGGACTCTTAATAGCAGCTATCAGGGCTGGGCTGGATGGCAGCCTGCTGCCTCTGTCTCTCCTATTGATCAGACTTGGGGTCTGTGATTGCCAGGAGTTATTAGCAATGCTGGCCTCCCACTGAATCAGGATGGAAACACCCCCCGTCTCTAGTGTAGAGGACAAAAGAGAAGGAACTGCTAGGACAGAAAGGCAGATAATGATAAAGGGCTATAAATGCAGATGTACAATATATGGTGGTGACTGTCTTCAGTTTGCCTTATGTGTGATTTTCTTTTAACAGTTTCTTTTCCACCATAAAACGGTGATTGCAGTGACAATATGAGACTAAATTGAACTTACCTGCCTCAAACAAAAGAGACATGCACATTAACACATACATTCAAATATACACATTCATAAGAGGCTCAACTAGAAACTGGGGTACAGAGTAGAGCAAGCTCTAAAGGCTTTGTGTGTAGCAGCTGTGCAAAGGTGATAGTTAATTATCTCTCTCTACTAAATGCATTGCGTAAATACAAACAGCAGCAGAGTGACACATTACTTACATTTGACAAATGAATACACAGTGATAAATCCACCAAATCGCACCAGGGAATTTACCAGTTGACTATCGATGAGAGGCCAATGAGAGGTACTAAATATGGCAAAACCTCATTACTTTGTCCAGTCTTTTAACATACACCATATTAAATGCAGCATTAAACCCCTGAGAGACCCAGCATCAAGCCAAAAATAACATTCAAAAATAATCTGAATGAGGTACTAATAACGACTCCCATTTCTCCTCAGGAAATTTAGTGGTGCTCTTGAGGACATTTTGCAGACAACCGCATCTCTCTCCCCTCTCCCACTCTGGCTGGCAAAACGAGTCCCACATACAATCTGTTTCAGGGCCCAGTGCCTCTTGTAGGCTTCCATTTCTTTATGGGATTTCCAGCTGCCAGCCATTGATAACAAAAGCCTGTTGGTTCCTGAAGAGCACTTTTCACTGCCACAGCCAATGGCTGTCATCTAATCACCATAACAAAGGATGTTTATCTGCAAGATTTTCATCACAGCACAAATACCTCTTTCTCTGTCATCCTCTTCATCTAAAGAAGGCCCAGAGGTCCTCCCTAATTTAATATTTACATTCCGACACCACTGCACCTCATTTGATCTTGGCAATTTTGTCAGTTTGGACAGGTGTAAGATATACAAATGCTAATGTTGTTGTTATGGTGGTTTCATTTAAGTCACATCAAATGTTCTTTTTCCTAGGATGTTCCTCGACTGTGGATCAGGACAAGCATCCAAAAACATATTACATGGGTGCTTTGTGCATGAATGGTGGTCCTCGGTCTGCGTTGCTAACAAGTGAAGAGAGCAGTATGAGGGACTGCAGGGCAAAGAGTTTATTAGTTACATTTGGCAAGTTTACTAACCAGACAGACGGTATTTAACACAGTAAGGCAGAATGAGTCGATTAACCGCAGGTCTGTGGGGAAATGGCCATGCCAACCCAGCCTCTCCACCGCTGCAAAGATTTGACTAAGGTGCCAAACCATGATGGTGAAAACACTGAATGATCATCCAGTCAACAGCTACCGTGGTTTTCTGCTGTTTTTGCTCTCCCTGTGTGAGGTTTAACTGAATTCCCCAGTTTAAGGCAAAGCTGCTGAGACAGTCCTGCGCGCCAGGGCAAATCCAAGCCATCTGTGACTAAAGTGAATGGTTTTGGTCTCGACAGGGGCCAGCGGTTGTGGGCACGTGCGTCACATGCAGATAGATACACACAGACACACCTGAACGAGTGCCACAATGAGAAATGACTGCTAATGAATATATGGCACGATTGCAGATGAAGCTTCAATCTATATTTTAGAATATATTGGAACAAACAGGAGAAGAATTTCTTTGCCGGGCTTATTTGACTTATTTTTTCTTTTAATAATACAGATAATGTTCAAGACTGGCCTTGCATCCATAATAAAGACTGACACATATGTCCTGAATATTTTTGCAACATTACTTCATTAACTGAGAGAACCCATAAAGGTTTAAGTGAAAGGCTTCTCAGAGCATCCAGACACACTGAATCAACTTCACCTTGATGCCAACCCTCCTCAAATCCCATCCCATCAGCTTACTCTGACTGTTTGTCATATCTCAGATATGAGAGAAATACACACAACCCTTCATCCTTTCCACATGTGCATGACTTTTTATATATATTTCTCATGAACGTTTGTTTTTCCCAACCCCTCCCTTCATTTGTTACCCGTCTCTCCACAGACATCAAGGTGCACTTTAATGCCTCTTTCACAGGTAAACAAAGACCACCTTATATTCCCTTCCCGTGTAGATTAAAAATGGATGAACCTATAGGATGTCAACACAACACAGTTGTGGTGGAGGGTCGGCTTAAGAGGCTTAGTGAACTGTCCTGTCAGCTCCAGGTCATCTGAACATGACACGCGCACTCCGACACACATTCCTGACTGCCACACTTGGAGATTCCAGGAATTTATTGTCAAACACGCGGCTTCGTCTCCTCGTGAATTGTGATTAGGTTTTCTTTCATGTCAGCTTTTGCACACTGCACTCATTTATACTGTAATTGTTTCCTGAGAAATAAGCAACTGGATCACATGACATAATGTGGATCAACAAATAATCAGAAGCAAATAATCTCTAATGGGGTTTAGATTAGCAATGCAGAGATCTTGGGAGTGACATTTGATACGCCGCATACATGCAAACAGCATCCGAGGGAGAGTGCTTTCAGTTGGAATGGCAGTGACTCTGCAAGGTCTAATTTAGGACACATGGCCTCTCAGTAGTGAGTTTGTGTTCTGCACAATGGGCTTACTGACTCCCAGTCCCCCACCATAGACGCATCATCTGTAAAAGTGTGTGTGTTTACGCCAAACAAGATAACTGAGACAGGATTACTGACAAGTCATTAAAAATCTGGATTGGCTGATAGCAAATGTTGCGAGAAGGAAACACAGAGACACTGTTGTGTGGGTATTTCTGGCTGAGGCTTTGGAGAGCAGAAACTGATTATTAACTGTCCCAGATCTGAATTTAACTTTGGGTGATCTGGGCCATTTCTCTGGAAATTTCTCTGGAGTTTTGCTGATTAATTCATGAGAAATGTGGACAGCAAAAACAATTAAATTAAACAGTGCGATATGCTTACCAGAAAGCATAAATATTTTTATTAATTCTGTGTCAATCAGAAATTAAAATTGGATCGGAGAAAAAAAAAAGCAGTGCATTTCCTGCTCATGATAATGAGGTACTTTTATTTAATCGATGAAACAGATTAAAACATGCAAATCATTTTGAATGAAGGTTAATTGTTTTCCTGAACATCTTGATATTTACGACACCTGTGCAGCCGGGAGAAGAAATCAATTGAGAAAGGTCAATCACTAAAATTAAATGTAACTCTCCTTGTGCTCAAACTGAAATACTAATGTTGTACTACTGAATTAGCAGCATTCTCAATTTGGAAAACCACATTACATCCCTGTAGCTGTTATCCTGACCTTCATTAGAAAACATTCGATATGATGGTGATTACGAGTTCAAAACAACATCAAACCGATTGCCTTGTTTTTTCTACAAGAAATAAAAACTTATTGGATAATTGCTTCTGCCAGATAGTTCAAATATTTAACAAAAAACAATTATGTGAATGTCATGGTAGCAATTTGACCACTGGACTAAAAACATATGGGTCTCTTTAAATTCTTTAAATCAGGAGGTAGACTGAGATCCCTCTTCTGGCCTATCACCTCCTTACATGCATGTCACTTGGAAAAAGACCAGGAATCAATGCATGCACACGGAATAACACTCATCCCGTATGGGAAAACCATCTTAGATGCACATTAAGCCACATGAATCAAGTATATTGAACTAAGTAAAGAGACTCAAATAAAGTCCCGGAAATGCACCACATAATCAAATCCATAGATTTCCTGCTGTTCAGGATCAAATGTACTGAAGCGTTAAAACATTCCCGTACAGAGTTTGTCTGCATGCGTGTGCTGTGTGGTGGACCTGAGCGGTGAGGAGGCGAGCTGAGCCTAACAGATGCAGGGCCACGTACATGTGGAGATGTGTCCACAGTGTGACCTTTTCAAATTCGTAAGACATGTGTGTTTTTCATTCCGCTCTCTCCTTGTCTTTTTCTACCTACAGCGTTGGTTTCGCCTTTTGTCTGCTTTGTGCTGTAAAGTCTCTGCAGGGGACTGCAGCGGATTTCTACTGAATAAACAACATCCTTCGCATGATGGTTGGCTTTTATTCTTGGACTTTTGTTCAGTCTACGCGTGTTCACCCAAACACCGATAGTGCAGTCAAAGAATATCTGCTCAGTCTCAGCTCAAGTAATGGTCACTGACACATATTATCCATGTATCTCTTGCATTTAACTGTAATCTCCTCATTACTACATGGTTTTTGATCCACACCAAGGCTGCACTGACAGTGCGGTCCTACAGTGGACCTCTGCTAATGATGCCAGCACATACCAGCACACTAGCAGCTTTTTAAATAACAAATAACGAACATTAAATAACGGCAGCTCATACAGCCTCTCCATCCATAATGGTGCAGAGCACAGTATTTAGGCAATGAGTCACAACATCTATATTAAGACACATGGATCGCGCACAAACATCTGCTGTTGTGTATAAAGTAAGTGGCGCTGTACAGTAGCAGCTGCCGGCTACATACTGTACACACACCTTACCGCTGCTGGCTTACATCCCCACATGCCCATTGCTGAATGGACAAATCCAACCTTGACAAAAGCTTGGCCAATCACGGAGACTGATCTAATGACTACCCACAATGCACTGTGGGATTGATGGAGGGAGAGCTGCTTTGCATAATCAAAAGGAAGAGGTCTTGTTTGGCCCACTTCCTGCCTTTGTCTTGCCTGTCAGGTTGTCTGCTGAACAATTATTTCACTTTCACTTTGTGGTACGCCTTATCTCTGTGTCACTCATGGAGCAAGAGATGCCGGCTGCATTAGCTGTCATTAGCTTTGTTCAGCTTTCTGGTTGGGGTTTTAAGAGTGTTTTTTGGTGGATAGAGGTTAATCCTGAGAGAGAAAGAGAGAGGAAGAGCGAGAGCGAGAGCTAGAGAAGGAGTAATTGCAGTTTTTTAAGTATTGTGAAGGGGAGCAGTAAAGCCACTTTATTGAATATAAAATGTCAAATCTTAATGCGCGTAAGTGATATTATTGTTCTATAAAGAAGATGCTTGTGTGCGAGTCCCAAGGGGATCTTTACAATTTTCTATTGACTATGAAGTTAAGAAAAAAAAAAAGTCAGCATTGCTTCTTCAGCCACAACACCACCTCTGACAGAGTAACTACACACACACACTGCCCCTTCATTAGTGGTGAATCATTTTGAAACAACAAGGATATGAACACTGATGGATGCCATTGACAAGCAGCAAAATCCATTAGCTGTTTATATTCGGTTGCCTTCAGGTACAGTGAAAGGCGCCTTAATCAATTCTACATATGTCACCTCTTCACCTCAACGTATGGGTACGTGTTTACGTTCTGCTCCAAGAGGACACCGAAGCTATCCAGTGGAAATAATAAAGCGAAAACAATCTATGGTGTCTAAGCGAGCAGCAGTCCATTCAGCCTGGCTGGGCATGAAGAGGAGTGGGGCCGTGTCCTGTGTTGAAAAATGACTCCGTGTTCAAAATGATTCCGCACTTACCACCCCACAGCCCCTTGGACCCCTCGCGGCAAAACACATCCACTTACCTGCAAGAGAGGAGAGACAAGAAAATCAATGGCTGCACACTCAGTTATATCACAACCTACCAAGCAAGTGCTCCCTTTGTTTCTCCTGCAAGAGCTCGAACGGCACTTTATATCTTCACAATGTATGTAGTGGCTTATTGAGATCTACATGTTGAGGCTTAATAATCTACTTCATTACAAAAACTGTACAAACCAAACCAACAAAGGTTCATTAGAACAGAACAAAGCATATACAGCCTGAGGGTGAGTCTCATCATTTTCATCCGCTAGATTTTATCACCATTTCTCAAGCACTAATAAAAAGACTCTGTCTCTGTTATACTGCAAAGGACAGGCATCCGTTGAAAGGTGCACATAACCTTGAGTCTGCTCTTGAGTTCAATCAAGATGACATAAAAACCAGATGTGAACGTCTATTTGTCAAATGTAGAGTGATGACAATCCAGTGTAAACACAGAGAACAAGAGGCAGAGAACAAAGCCAGAGTAGATGACCTTAGGAATACTTGGATTCATCATGCTTTGTATCTTGTTACCCGTCTTTCCCACTAAGACCTGGTCAGATTGTATGTGCACAAGTCCACCTACACCACCACAGGCAGGTCTGAGACTAGTTGCAATGTGCAAACACTCAAAAACACAATCCAAAGCTGGTGCCGCAGTCAATGCAGGACAGGTTTGTTTTTAGGATGGATGCACCAATCTGAAAGGTGTCAGTCCCAATACTGACATTTTTAAGTACATCAGGCTTTGGCCAGACATGATCATTCACTATTAAATACAGTGTCAATGCCATTATAAAACTCAGTGGTTCTGCTATTTGCAGATATCCTATATCTGAATCGCAATCGGGAGAGAAAAAGCAGGATCTGTGTATTCCAGGTTTAGTGGGCAGATAAGGTAGAATGTCCTTCTGTAATGACATAAGTCACATGCTCTCGGCGTTGTGCCACTAGACACACCTTTTGATGTTCTACCATCTCATAAAACTGGGATGTAAAATGCGGTGGCCCACAGAAGAATTCAACTCTGACAATTGCAGGATGCAGGCAATCCCAGTGATAATTCACTAAACGCAGGCAACCGACCAAACACAAGTCACAGCCATCGGAAAACAGCAACTATTGTCTGCTGGTCAACGGTTAATGGGCACATAAGGTCAACAACAGGGTGAGAAGTTAAAAAAATATCAAAGACAGCAGGGACATTTCCTTTCCCCTTCTGTTTTATTTTCTCTTTTCCACTCATGTCACAGTGATGTGACATCAGCAAAAAGTAAACAAAACAAAAAACACTAAACTGTCCCTTTTATTAAGGGAAGCAGGATTCCATTATAAAACGTCTAACACAATTTCGACATTAGCGTCACATTTTGACACACAGCTCGCTAACAAAGCACATGGTCTCTGGAGTTCAGCATTCGATTAAACTAAACAGTAGCCAGGGATGCTCAGTGAGCATGTCAGATATATGTTAACACTGGGACTGTGGTGTGAAAGTAAACAATGATTAGCAGTTTTTATCTGTGTATGTGGTGTGTGTGTGTGTGTGCGCACGTGTGTGCATGTGTGTGAGTGCCCAGCAGGGAAAAGTGTTGAGCCTCAAAGCCCAGCATGAAGCCTTTGGTGAGTGACTTATCTCTGCATAGCTGATCAATAATTAACCATGGGACACGCTCTAATGAGGACGATAATACACCGTTAGTAAGATAACACCTCGGCGAGAGGTACTGGACCACGTCTCTTCATTTAGATCCACTCATCGCCCTATTAGTATTTGTCACTTGGTTGATTAACATACTTGTTCGCTGCCTGGCTGAGTTTACCGACTGTGGATCCGTCTCTTCCATTCTTCTTTTGCCTTTTGGTGCACCTGAATATCTTTCGCGACATTGACACACGGTCTATCCTATCCCTCCTGTCTCCTCTCACTTCTTGATGCAACCCGCTGTAACCATGCTGGCGATGCTCGCCTATAGCACATCAATACATCTCCAGATGCTGTATGACACATGCGGTAAGGACCATTTCAGAGACCATCCATCAGAGGGAGTACGAGCCCTTGCCCATCCCCCGCTACACGTCTCCCTCGCCTCCTCCCACAGTCCACATCCAGCAGACAGGGTTTAATAGGGCCCATTAATCAGTGGGCTCGTCTAGAAAAGGCCAGACTGTAATTCACCAAGGAGAGGCCGGTCCTTAAGGACATCTACATGCTTGGGAATAAGAAAGTGCTACCTCAGCATAGCGCACGTTTCAACATGGACATGGCTGGACAGCTCAGGACATCCTAATATACAGGACAATAAAGATTTAATGTAAAAATTCAGATCATAAGTCCAGCAATGACAGGTGATAAATGTCTTGTTGGGGTGACGTTAATGACGGCTAGCAGACGGCAGGTACTGATAACTGCCTGGGACCGGTCTGTCTGCGTCTTCTTCTGCCTTTCAATAGCAATTCTCTGGGAGCCCATTAGAAGAACACAGGAAGAGAGATCTCTCATTCGGAGCAATTCCATCTATAAATACATGGATGTTTTTATGCGATATTTGTAGCGGGAGTGAAATTGCATCAGTTGTACGCATCCTGACACACACACACACACACAGCTTACAGACGCAAGACAAGCGCACACACAAACTGGAGTTCATCTTCAGTGAAAATAATCTCTCTCCGAATTGCAACGAAGCCAGGACCTCTGTTTTCTGAAGATACCTCAGGCCTTTCCAGTGCCATCTGCTACACCAATACCTTCTCATAATGGAGCTTACTAAGGGCCAGTTGGCAACGAATCTGAGTACAGCAAGACTCGAGAGATGACTGGCAAGAGAAGAACGCGGACACTCAGCCAAGTTTCGGCTAACATAAAATCTGTTCCCTTGAAAGATAAAGACTCTCTGTTTAAGGAAAATCTAACTTAGACATTCTTCCCTATCTGTACAGGTGCACAGGGTCATTTTCCAAAGATTTATCCTTCTAGACAGTGTGCTATTTCCAGTTTGCTACATCTGCCAATGGTCATATTTTTGCCTGTGAAAACCAATACAGCTAGATTACCTTAAAGACTTCCCCTTCCACACAAGCCCCAGAGAGGACACACCAGGGCACCAATGGTAGAAAACCTGATTTTGTTTTTGTATTTCATCTTCTCGCTCCATAATTCCTTGCATAAACCGCAGACTTAAATGAAGCCATGGCCACGAATCAGGGAGAAAGAAATTAATTTAGAGACCAACGCTTTCAACCAAATATTATTAGTGGAGTGCCTCAGACAAATCCACATGTGCTTCGATATCATAAATAAACAACGGCAACAATGGAATACATCTGTCAGGCAGTTCAGTCCCCAGAGGAGATGCCTATAAAGACAGACGGTTAGGCCATCAATAATTAAAACAGATGTAATTCCCATTAGCCATGGGAGTAGGCACATAAATAGTTAATGTGCTCCTTGTGTCCCTCCCCCTTCTCCTCACATCTCCTCTCAGTCCCTCTCTCCTCATGGCTCCTCTCCTCCTCTCATCTTTCATCTTTATCCTTCTTCTCTCCCTCTTCTGCTCCTCACGGTTTCTCCTCTCCGAGCCTCCCCCTACCTCAGAGAACAGTGTGGGGGCAGTGGGGCTCCGACACAGACACACACCATCATACTGATTATAATGGTCCCACTGGGGAGGTTGGATAGGATGAGGGAGGAGAGAGAGGGCAATGAGGGGGACCCGGAGGGAACGGGGGCCACAATTTACGACCCGGCGTCACGGGACTGGTTAGCTGGAGTGGGAGGCACTTGTGTCGGCTTACACTTCATCCTGACAACTCTGATAAACAGGCAGCTCTTCTGCTTACAGCCTAATAGAAAAGATCAAAACAAAGCAGGTTTGACATATAGCGTTTGTAGGAGGTTAAAGTAAGAATTTGACTTGTTGAAAAAGGGTCACATGGGGAGAAAGACTCACCCCTCGGCTACTGAGTGGAAACAAGAGAAGAGCAAGAGCAACCAAAAACGGTGATGAGTGGTTTGAGTAGCAGGAGAGTTTCTGTACTTCTGCCTGATGAATAACATAGACAGGATGTAGAGTGGGAGGCTGGAATTGAAACAGCCGTCTACTGATGTTGCCCCATCAGTCACCAGACGCCCCTCATCAATCCAGACTCCCCCCTTCATCCATCTCTTCCATCCATCCTCCCTGCTGCTGGCGTGTCTCCCCTGTTGAAAGAGCTGCCTGTGAAACTGCAGCGCTATCGGAGAGCCAACTGAACAGCCACTGTCCATCCATCTCCTTAGTGACACGGGGCCTAATGTGTCGGTTCTACACCAGCCGCACAGACAGGCCCTGGGCGACTAAACGACTAAAGAGGAGGCCGACGAGATTTGCAGAGAACACAAGAAAAAAAAAAATGACATTATTGCCACTGGCGACATGCACAAATTGCTCTGAAAGCTACTAAAAATCTCATCAAAGGCACCATCTTCATGATCAGTAGTGACTCCAAATAGCCAGGCAGTCAGTAGTGAGCGCTTAAATTCCTTATATAACAGTCATATTCACATAATAGAGTCATGTCAAGACTGCTTGACATGCACTTTACTGTTGACATGCTACATGCTGTTAAAGCTGTGTGCAGGCACTATTATGTCTAAGTGAAAAACTCCAGATTTAATTTGTCTGACCTACATAGCCAACAGCAGGAGCACGCCAATCCATGCCGTTAATCAACCTAACATCCCAGGGTTCCACAGCATCTGTCGGAGACAGGGTCCCCTGAATTATAATCTGCTCTCCAGTTGCTTTCGTATGATGTTTGCATTTTGAAAGTGCTGCATGGGTAATCAAAAACCGCCCGTGAGTTTGCATCCAAGGTTATCAAAATGAATAGGGAAGCAGGAAAGACATGTTTAGTTACACAGAAAGCCAAACAGAATGCTGCAGGGTTGTCTTAGTCAAGCTGTGGACGAGTTTGACCACTAACAAATGAAGGCAAGGCATGCCATCAGCTGTTGATGGATGACGCTACGGTATAGTGCAAGGAAGAACCATTCAGACCTGTTCAGTTTAGTTAAGCTTAAGAGAAACTCAGACAGATGCCAATAATAAAACAGAGGAAAAATAACAGATTATACCAGTTTAACAAAGAAAAAAAAAAGGGCATGCTTTGCTTCAGGCCCTGAAGCTGCAGACAACTGTCAGCCGGACATGCTCTCTGCCTGTCTGTATGTGGTTGTGTCTATCGTCAATCCCATATGAGTAAGTGGGTGACGTGTATGATAGAGGCAAACACTCCCTCGTGGTTCAAAAGGTCGCATTTCAGCCAACAAGTTTAACTTAGAATGACATGTGAGATAGACTGAGAGACAAAATCAGACTCAACGCTGTTGGGAATCATCACACAGTGAATGCATGCATCATAAGGCAAAGGAAGTATCCATTCCTTGCCTTCAATTCTATGAGAGGATTTCCCACTGTTGAGACTTCATCGTACTGTATGTGCTGAGTGCCTGAAACAACTCCAAAGTCAGCTTGTACAGCCCAACCGCTCATCCTCTTTTGCCACCAGAAGCTGTATTCCACTCTGTTAGGCCAAAAGGGAGGTTGGGGGGGGCATTCTGGCGACTCTCTAAACAACACAGAACGCCATTCATCATCTCTCAAAGGAGTGAGCTCTGCATCAATCTGTCTGTCAGCAGCCCTCCAGACCAATACGCCTCTGCCTGCCTCTGTACATTCCACGCCAGATCTCAGCACTCCGCGGATTTAGCTCTCTGTGTATGGCTACATTACATCGCCAAGAAGCTTTGAAATATAAGCGTGGCAATAACTAGCATTCCCTCTGCTCTCGTAAGCAGTAAAAAATAAATACATGTTGGTTGCGCATCCAGACACTAGTTGGCCTCTTGACAGACTTCTTGTATTCAGCTTGGGGGCTTGTAATCATGCATTTCTTAATTTGAAAAATTGCAACATGGAATTTGTTGTGTTGCAAATCTTTATCCAATTAAATATCAACGGGGATGGGATTTAATTTTACAACACACTAATGCTCCATTTAGATTGAATGAGAAATTATAGCAAGATAGATAGACAGTAAAAAAAAAATATCTTCAAAGCAAAAAGCAACAGCATATAGGCTACAGCAGAAAGAGAGTTAGTACTGGGACTACAGATTAGAAGTTTGATAAACCAGGAGAAACAGTGGAGAGCGCAAGAGGTCTACGGATAGGGTGTCCCAGGGGTATTGGATCTGTGAAGGAGACACTAGAGGGCTGGGGGAAGGAGCATCAACAGCGCCTCTGCTTACTGGAAATCAGCAATTTGCTAACTCAGCATCCTACTCTGATTAGGAGTCCAACGGGGTCTCCAGTCTCACCCCCCCCCACATACATACACAAGCTTTGGTTTAGCATGAGGAGGGATGGAAGGCAGAGGAGAGCAGAAGATGCAGACACATTTACTGTCAAAAAGGCTTCACGCTTATCACAGCGCTCCTGTCTATTTGACAGACGCTGACAGTGAAAGGCAGCTATTCTGAACAGAATTTCATGATGGATAACTTTTATGTGGTCTGACCCTTACCATTGTGAAAGAGTACAACATCAGGCCCAGATCAGAAAAGTCATATCCTTGTGCACAATATTCCATAATATGATGAGGATTTTAACTAGCGTAGACAGATTTTAAACACCCCAAAAAGGGATTGTAAGCAATTGGTCTTGTATGAACACACTATTATCAGCCATATGTGGAAGTATACTAGCTGTTTCACATGAGGTATTTCTGTAATTGTCTTTTGTATGTGCTCTCTCCCTAATTTAAAGTGGGTTATTTGCTCAAATTGCCAAGGAGAACCCACAGTTACTCAAATCTGATTAAACAATACAACAGTGAGGGAACAGATTTTGTAACTGTTATTAATTTGTGATTACTATTATATATATATATATGTGTGTATATATATATATATATATATATATATATATTTGATTACTATTTAAAGATTCAGCCTTAATACCAGGCCGAAAAACTGTGTTTCACTGCCCTCTCTGGTTGAAAGGTATTTGAAAGGTAACAAAATACCATTACTACTTTTTCTATTAATAAATAATGGAGGATCTCAAAAGCTCATGCAGGTGTGACAAAAGATCAAACCAGTAGAGTGCACAGCGGAGATGCCACTGGAAACATTGCTATGATGTGGTACACTGGTAGCCTTTTGTACATTTCGACAGAGGGTCGGCCTACACAACCACTAAAACAATGCAAACAGCATGGTGAACAGCAGCTACCAAGCCAGGAACTAAGTGTGTTTGTATGCCACCTTAATAACCCCTGTGATCCATTCACGACTCGTCAAGCCGAGAAGGCTGTTAATCTCACATTTGGTGTTGTAGCTCGGCACCGACAATCAGGTCAATGACAGCTTTGCATTCGAATGGCAGAATTAAGGAACGGGCAGCGACAGACCTCCACTTTCCTCTCCCATCTTTCACTTTCCCATTCCCTCGCTTCGACCGTCTGACAGAGTGCCATGACAGCCGAAGCCCTCCAGCGACAGATGATTTGTGCGGTGACTTGATTCAGGCCTCTGCTCCCCTCAGCTCCTTTTAAAAAGCCCTTGTCAGAGCGATGAGAGCTTTATGTTTTTGAGGCAATGATAAGACACAGGTTTATCACACGAGGGCTCTCTGAGCAGGGAGGAGGTGTGAATAGGACTTTTATAGATGTAATGACTCCCCTCTCTTATACCCTGAATAACACACAAATGGTGGCATACAGTGTAGGTGTGCAGGTGGGCATGTACACACAGTGCGGTGTAGAGTACTTGCAAAGCTGGGAATCTATTCTTGATGCTAAATCCCCTACAACACCCATATCCTTACTCAGCAACCTCCTGCTACCGCACATTCCTGTTAAAGTTCCTTTATTTTTCCATGATTAGCCAAGTTAATAGGCCATTAAAATGCTGCACCATCAAAGTGAGAGTTTTATTCCCTACCCGGTCTGGCCTTTCATTCTGTAGGAAAAGAATGTATCAGGGAGGATATAACAGGGGGCTAATCCAATGGGATACTCCCAACAATAAAAATACCTTACTGGCAGTGCCTGGTGGAATGACCTATTTTAATTGTGCGTACACTAATCTATCCCACAGCAAAAAGTGCTGCGGTTAAATCCAACACTCTTCCTCTGTGGCTCAGTGGTGCATTGTGTGGGTGTATGAGGTCTGGAGGATCAGCAATATTGTTTTTGTGGGACTCGGAAGGGTTTACAGAGACGTTTGTGCCCTTAAGGCCGCACAAAATTTAATCCTGTATCAGGAATTGTGCAATGGACTATCACTGATGGATCTGATCATTTAAATCCATGATCATTATGCTAGACTTTGAGAACGAGCACTCGGATTTGCAACATGAACCCTGTTTGGAAGAATAAAACAAGTTGCACTTGACATCAATCTCAGATGCAAGATGATGTGTCATGTTATTCTTGGCTAATCTCTGAAGCCGACTTGCCAGGTTTGACTGAAAAGGAAAGAATATTTTCTTTTTGCAGGCATCGGATTCAGCAGCCCCCTTGTGTTCCCGCTCTACCCCACCTCTCTCTCTATATCTTTTTTCTCTCTCAACCCAACCGGTCGAGGCAGATGACCGCACACCCAGCGCCTGGTTCTGCTTGAGGTTTCTGCCTGTTTAAAGGCAGTTTTTTCCTTGCCACTGTCGCCTAGCGCTGCTCATGGTGGAATTGTTGGGTCTATACATATAGAGTTGGTCTAGACTTGCTCTATATTAACAAGTGCTATGAGATAACTCTGTTATTATATATCGCTATATAAATAAAACTAAATTGAATATTTGGCGTGTTATTGATTTAGCCTATTAAACTTCATGTACTGAAGATGAAAGGAGGCGGGGCGTAATGGTGTTTGCACCTTGAAAGAATTATGCCAGCATTTAACAGAAGGGATTGTAGCTCACCGTAAGAGATGTGAAATCATGGTGGAAGGCATCTTCACTACATCAACCCTCGAACAGCTGTGTCATGAGGCCTGACCTCTCATTCGCTGTCGCTATTCAGAATGCACTATGTACATGAAGGCTATACTGCATATTCCCTAAGGCGTAATACAGCGGCGAATCACAATTTGCCTTGTTAAATAGGGCAAGTAAGACATTGTCCTTTTGGCTCGTAGAAATCTTTTTACCTATACACAACATCACCACAGGTTGGTACTGACATTTAGCACCTCTCATTTATCTTTCAAAAGGTCATGAATTGCAGCAGGTTCTGTAATGAGTCATGTGCAGAATGGATCAAAGATTTCACCAATACCAGAAAGGTCAACTGACCCCTAGGCTCTCTGTTGTCAGTCACTCATCAATAAATCAAATGACTTGCGGGGTGCTTAAGCACGCCCACTTGGCGGCTTGTACTAAATGTCCAAACTAAACTAAATCACGTAGTACAAGTATCAGCACTTGTTGTTTTCATTCCTTAGAGATACGTGATCACAGAGATATCAATGGGAATAATGTCACAGAGACAACATGGTATGGACTTTTACACGCCAAAGGCAAGAGAAGGCAACGTGCTGTTCAAACAACCTAGTTCAGTGAGACATTCGCAAGGGCTTCTTTCTCCTCGCTGGCATCCCGGCTTTCTTCTGAATTAGTTTAAATTCTTGGCATGGCCTTTACTCACTGACACATGTTAATCATGCTTGTCAAAACAAACCCTTTTGGCATTCAACGTTTGCAAAGCCCATGGGGGGTTGACAGGGACACCAGGTAAAGCTGCTGGGTGTGGGAGCACTTTGTGTGATACTTCATGTAAAGTACGTAAAGGAATTATTATGGTAAAACTTTACTTTAACCCCCCCCCCCCCCCCATTTATGATTTATAAGCAGTATATACACTCAGATGCAAGTTTATTGGGTACATCACAGTTCTGCATTAAATCCTCCCTTCATGAATGTTATAATGTTCAGTTTTCATTGAAACCATTTTAGAGAGATGTTGATTCAACTTTATAATCATTTTGGAGGATGCAGTTTGTGGTGCTGTTAAAATGTTTTGCATAATGCGGTGGACAAAACAACAAAAGTACCTGTTAATATAGAATTACGAATGCCCTAATTCCCCATCATGCTGACTGTGTTAACATTTCCCTTGTTTTATTGTAGCGTTAATAAACCCAGAGGTCACTGGAAGCAGCTCTCTGTGTTCACAACAAAAAGTCATGCAAGAACAGAAAAACAGAAATCAGAGTGCTACAACAGCGATCTTCTTCCATCTTCTTCACTGTGATGAAAATAACATTTCTATCATTCCAATATTAAACAACCATGTTGCAGACACTATATCAAAAATGTCTTTTTAATCACTTTTTGGATCCAACTGTTGGATATGCCATCAGCCAACTCAGTGTGTATTGGGGGAGCAGCGCTCTCTGCCACCTGGAGGTAGGTAAACCTCAACAGTGTTTTGGGCACAAATATCATGAACACCTGTGCAATCCAATCCCGTCCAGCTACCCTGCAGCAAAAACTGCCTTTGAAAAGCTCATATCATTATTACCATTTTGTTGAAAATGTGTCAGACAGGTGCTCGTTCTTTTTGTAGGGTGTAGTTTGTAGTGTTGACATATTGACTGCTTTATATTGTAAGCTGAGGAGCTTACTGTAAGACGAACACTGTAACATGAATACCTTATAATCTTTGACAATCGGCCGACGTGATGCCATAAACTGCCAACTGCAAGTCCTTGACTGAAAATAACTGAAAACCGTCTTTGCCACACATCTCAGGTTACGCACTGAACAAAAAGTCTCTTTCAAACTAACAAAACACGCACAGACACAAAGATACACACCACAAGCTAGTGTAACACAGTTAATTATCTCTCTGATATGTTTTCCACAGTAAGCTAGCCAGCAAGCAGGGCTCCTGATATCCGGCTTAGCCGCCTTTGAGCCAGTGTCTTGTTGTGAAAACCTTTACTGCAAGAGCGCTGTGTGTTGTAAAATGGTAAATGATAATCAATGTATTCGGTGTATATATCATCTGGATTCCACTTCAAATGTGAGGCCAGCATAGAAGGACTGGGAGAAGGATCAGCGGACAGATTTACTGCTTTGTATGTTTGCGTGCGTGTCAGAAGAGATGGACATGAGCGGAGCTATCGTCAGTAGCGGGGATTTCAGCTACCTTATATCCTCAGTATGGCATGGAGGCTAATAAGAAAGATTTACGGCCGTGCACCTGTGTTAGCTGGAAACCACCGTACATACTTGAGTCAGCAAAAACAGGCCAGAAGCGGTTTGGACAGGGGGGCCGGGCAATCCCACTTTAAAGGTTATGTCACCATTATTTGCAAGATAGTGACAGGTTATGTTTTACAAAAAACTTTAAAAGGAACCCCTATTCTCCACTTAGAATGGGTTGGTTTATGTGAATTATAAAATAGCGCACACAAGCAGTCGGTCTTCAATTCAGCTCCGAGGCTAGCTCGGGTTTATTTCTGTTACAGAATAAACTCTATTGCAACAAACTCTGATCATCACCAGTGTCTTCTCTTGAACCTGACTGAGACTGAGCAGAAGACTAAGTGCTGATAAAGAGGTCCAGACTTAGAACTCTGGTCCAGACCTGGCCTTCTTTTTCCTCCAACAGCCTGTGCTGCTCTACGTCCTCCATATCCTTACAGATAAGAGATAAAAAGCAGTCCTGGTCGATGTCACCGGTACAGTCTGATAAGCACTGCTAGGGGCTTGGTGGTCTGCTGGCAGATCACTGTCCACACCAGACTTCAGCAATAGATAAGAGCTCACCTCCCTACAACACCTTTGTGTTAAACAGACGGAAGCAATGATAAAACAGAGTGGAGAAAAAAGTAGAAGAAAAAGCAAAGTCATGGATTGGATTTCTTTTTATTTTATTGTGCCACCCTGATAAATCCTGGGATGACGCCTTGTTTAGGCTCTAAAACAGGCTGCTGACTCATCTCCTCAACGTGTTCTTGACATCAGCTGAGTTCAGGGTGATTGGAAAACTGCTCTTTTGACCAAACATAAAGCGGCGACAGAAGTAGAAATGACACCAAGGCAGCATCGTGATCTGTGCTGTAGCTTGATCTCTGTTGAATGGATGTCAGAGAGTTGTGCACCTTGCTGAACAAGAGTGTCTCAAATACCCGTGCTATGTGTATTTATAGTGGAATCTTCAGGGAGCTGCTTTCTGAAGCTTCCTGAGACTCCTACAACAAACATCGGGGGAATGGCTGATACCAAAGTCTAATGCCTTCTTTTCGAACCTTTTTGGCCTCCTCCAGAGATCTAGTATGTCCCCAAACTGCAGACAATACAGGACTAGAGAGATAGAGAGAGAGATTCAGGGGAGACAATGGATGAAGGTGTTGTCCATATTGTAAAATATAAAATCCCAGCCTGCATCTTTAATTTTATGCAAGCAGCCGACCTCGCACTATCTACATTCGTTATATAGCCCGTTTATGGCTCTTTAATCAAACTCGTGTGATTAAAACAAATCTAGCAGGAACTGGAGACAATCTTTTCCCAACCCCAATCTATTTCCCAGCAGCAGCGGCCCAGTGGTAAACCAATACACACAACAATAATTGGGTGAATCTCATTGGAAGAGGAAAATTGACTCATTGAGATTTAACAGCAGGCCATCAGCTGAGGTGTGCCACCGCATCACAGATCGACACCAGCCCGAGTGATTGAACGAATGAGCGCACTTTCCTGAGCATTGCAAGTGTACATATCAGGACCACAGAGTGAGAAAACCGTGAAGGGCCATACAGCAGATGGTGCGTGGAGCCATTCAAAAGCCAATCTGAGGTCTACATGGCATCAAATAATAGGAATTCTATTCAAATGTTCCGTGTTTAACGGCAGGCCCTCTTGACCAATAACAATTCTCAGCATATTATGGACAATTTACAGAGATCTGGTTGACGCTGCATGAAAAGGTGCCAAGAGTGCACACCCAATGCTCTCTAATTACTGGGTGTGATTTTCTGCATTCTTACCTGCCCTGTGGTTAGCCTTTTTATACATGCTTCGATTGTAAGGGAGTGACTGTTGATTTTCTTTTACTGATCTGGGCAGCTGTGTATTTCAATAAGGCTGTGAGTTTCAGCTCCCACGTCAGAGCTGTAGAAACAATATGAGTAAAGATTCGAACAATGTTTGGTATTGCGTTTATCCTGTTTGATGATAGGGTAAAGAGATCAGCGACACAAAAAAGGTGTTAACTAGTATTTAAAAACCACAGTGATTAGCCAACTTGTGGTGTAAACCCTCCGCAAAACAACCTGGCAGGATACATCAGCTCTCAGCGCCATCACCGTCGCCCTCCATCTTTCCCTCAGTGCCTCTGCATCTGTTGCCGTCTCAGAGGCAGATGTTCCTATGAGGAGAGGCAGCAGGCAGATAGACCCCCCTCCTTCGCCCCACCCCCAATATGATTACCACTCTATCTATCCGACTGCAACAATACCCCCCACCCCGTCCATGCCGCCACTCTTCTCCCTGCAGCAGCCCTTTGTATGAGCTTTACTGACCCTCATCGCTAGACAATTACAACAGATAAGAGGTCGAGGGCCCACTGCTTGCTTGTAGGACCCACTGATAGCAAACATATCGGCTCGTTGACTGTCAAAGCAAAGCAAAGGTGATGGAGCATTTAAATGTATTTAATTGGGGGTTAGTCGTTTACGTGTGTCCACCATGGCAGCTGACGCCCAGATGAATATCCATTTGAATTGTAATGCTGCACTCTTAGCCATTTATAAAAAAAAAAAAAAGGCTGAACAAGCTCTAAAAGTATTACGGGACTCTTGCCAGGTTACTAAGAAGTGAGCATCACTCATCAGTGGATTTTGGTGGCAGAGACCTGGCTCAGGGCCATATCTGACTGCTGTTGGGGAGAATAATGATGAATATCTGAGGTGCCATTAATCTTTTTCAGGTATGTGTGAGGCAGGCTGTGTGTGTGTCTGTTTTCACGCCACATTCTCCCTGGAGCCAGGTG
Source organism: Gadopsis marmoratus (assembly GCA_036023855.1). NCBI lineage: Eukaryota > Metazoa > Chordata > Actinopteri > Centrarchiformes > Percichthyidae > Gadopsis > Gadopsis marmoratus. The sequence continues at coordinate 21,315 of JAVQJF010021718.1, forward strand.
GTGACCAGACAGCGCAAGGTCAGGAGGGAAGGTCAGAGAGCATCATGGGCCCCTCATCTGTGACAGAGTGACAATAGGGCACAAGTGCATACAGGCATGTAAAACTATTAGCAGTTTCAATCAAAAGGACTGTGTATGATTATTTTAGCATAATATGTCATCACTCGCTAGTTTACACATTTAAATTACTTCATAATTTAAAATCCTAGTATTTATGATTCGAAAATGGGCTTTTGAATGCTCTCTCAATGAGTTCTCCCTATGCAGAAGCAGTTATTTTGACACTTTTCAAACTGGGAATATTGCATATTGAAGTTTTCTAACATAAACTGCTTATAATTCAAAAACAGAAGCAGCAAATACATCAGCAATAACAGTGACTGGAAAAATTACTAATGGGGTTGAATAGTGTCTGTGCATTGACTGTTGCTGCCTTACCTTTTGTGTTCACACACAGCAAGAGGGCATGGACAGCCTGCAGCGCTCCTGATCTACCTCTAATAATTGAGATCTTGGCTTTGCCAAGATATGGCGCTGGAAGATAGGAAAGAAAAAAAACATGGCTACATTTGCTGTAGTGTGTGCCAGCCGTCTGAGCTATCTGGCTGAGACTGAGCCTGTAAAAACTCCAAAGCAAAATGTGACAACGTGACTTGGACAGGGTTTGTCATTTTGTATTGATCGCAGTGTGGGGACAAAGGTCAGAGAATAAAAAGCACACCCGTGATAAAGCTGAAATGTGCTGCTGTATTGATGTTGAATTCACAATTGGAGGTGTCAGATATTAGGTGTCATTGCGAAAAGCTTTGATTTCTCCCTCTGTCTGGTGCAAACCTGCAGGCAGATGACAGAATGTGCACCCATACAGAAACCAATACACACACACGCCAGTGCTTAAAAATCAATGCATAGACAACAGCAGCAGCTTTGGTTCTGCTCTGGATTGGTTTTTTGATTTGCAGGATGATGTTATACGTTTCCTCGCAAGCCACTCTCCTGTCAGGATTTCAAAAAATTCATCATTCTCTTTGTTAACACCCAAGCTCTGCCACAGGCCCTGCAGCTGAGCTGTAATCCTAAAATGAACTCTACATCACCTCCAACACAGCCAAAGGGAGCAAAGTAGGGAAGTCAAGGAAGGTATGCCAACTGCCACAGACACCAGTCACGTGTAGGATTTCCGTGAAGAAGAACGTCTAGTGGGATTGGAGGAAGCGCCTATGGGGGACTGACAACCCTGTTCGAGATACGCTATCGGCTACCAAGATGCCAACCGTATGTGCTGGAGCATTGACAATGCATTGGATACTGTAACTGGAGATTACTGCTGCAGTTGGATAAAATCTATCTCCCAAAAAAATAAATAAATAAGACACTTTTAGCCTTATTTTCTGTTTGGTGGCTGTACATTCATAAACAGCAATAACAGCTATTTCAGTTTTACGCTGCAAATGTCTTGAAACTTTGCAATGCCTCAAAGAATCATATGAGCTGCACAGTTATCATAAAGTTCAGTCGTTTTTTCATGACAGCAGTGCTGCTATAAGCTATAATGAATAATATTATAGCTAATCTCAAAAAAGGCAAACAATCCTATTGTGGGAAGTTCAGGCAATAGACATCTCAGCAGAGGGTGAGTCATAATTTATCTTACGCCTGATGGAATTCAAGGCATTCAACTCCAATTTATAAGAAAGAAAGAAAGAAAGAAAGGCCGCATTTAAGTGGTACAATTATATGACGAAAAGTGGCTTTCTGTGAAACCTCCTTCTCTGTTCAAGACACTCGTTGTTGGTTTTTTCTTAAACCTGACTCCCAGTGAGAGAAACTACAGCTCTGTGCCCCAGAACCACCTGGTTCAATGTGCTCTGCATGTTAACTAACCGGATACACAACTAGAATACACAATCTATACAAACAGCAGGAACAGGGGCATTAGTTATCCCTCAATAACAGGAGAGACTGGAGGGAGGATGGATGGATAGAGATGAAGAGCTGAACTGCAGTTTGATCACTGTTGTTATTTTGGAATTTGTCCCTCTTACGCTATTGTAGTAGTAGAAGGTTTTCTAACAAAGTCAGCTCCACCGCATGGAGGGAGGTTTGATTTCCAACAGACTTCTATGATCTTCACTAAAGCTCATTTTGATTTCTATAGATGAGAACACAAAAAACATAATACTAACCGACCTGACATTTAGATGTCCTTGTTTTAAGAGACTAAACTGTACTATTGGTCTTAGCTTGATTTCACCGAGGTCTTCCTGACACACATACATTCAATTAAACATAAATGCACTCTTATCAAGTTAAATCTAAAAATGTATTATAGGAGTGATTTAGGCAAGGCATGTTCACATACTGTTATTTTGCTTCTGTTGATCTTATTCGCTTTAATGAATGCACTCGGATATTAACATGCAGGCGCTTGCTATCTAGATATAAACCTCAAGTCTCGATTTCGTTTATATGGTTGGCTTGGTAACGGCTGTTCTTACATTGCTGCAATCAAACCTGCATCTGGAGAAAGCAGGAAGATGTAAATTGGGCATTTGTATACCGCTGTCCTCTTCAGAGCAGTTGTTCAATGGCATTATGGCAGCCTTTCCAATTTTGTAAATGAAAATGTGTGCGTGCGGTCATTTGCAGAGGGGGTTTTCTCTGCATAGGCCAACATGTTATAGAACAAACTAGACCTGCTGCAGACTCATTTTGTGAATCAGCAGGACATCACTATGAAATTCTGACAGCAAATCTCATCTCTTGACATCCTCATCTTGACAGTTTCAGAGGTGGCTTTGTTTTCAGGCCACTTTGTCACCCTTCGAGTAAGGGCTTGACTGCTGTCAGTTGCCGGTCTGTTTTCAGAGGGCCGGAGCCATGTGTGACTGAGTGTGAGTGTAGAGGGGGTTGGGAGACTAATGTGCTACACTCGACGTGGCAGCGTGGAGACAGTATAGTTTGTCAGGAGGTGTGAGGTTGAACTGATGGGTGTGAGGAATTTGCTTCACACCAAAAGATAGAGCAGCACAGAGAGAAAGATAGAGAGACTGCAGTAAAGGTAAAACAAAAGAGGGGAAAATATATATATATATATATATATATATATATATATATATATATATTTGTAGTTGTTGATTGTTGTTCCAACTGCCAGAAAGGGCTCGTTACTAATCATAACTAAAGAGAAGAGCCAAAATGGTCTGCTTGGATGAGACTGGTTCTCTGTGTGCAACCAGCCTGTGAAATTACCCCCTTGGGCAAAAAAGGGACGTGAAAAGTCAAAAATAAAATCTCTCTTTCTGTGCAGCTTGTTAAATTTGATTTGACTTCTGCAGCAGATCATTTTTAGACTCTTCTATTTCTGCACTTAAACCTTTTTGTGCACGTGGATTTACATGTTGAATATCACCTACTTCTAAAATTTGTTTAAAGAAATAGCTTTTGCATCGCCTTATAAACAGAAAAGTCACATATACACAAAATGATGTGCCTGCTATGAAGTATATATTTCTTCCTCCAGTGTTTTCCTAATTGGTTCCTTAGATATCAAATCGAGTCAGTCTATAAAAGATATGTATAATTCTGTAAGTATTGTATAAGACGTAAACATTAACTTATCCCACAAGAGAACAATACAATTAGTTATATTGTACGGTGTTTCTGAGCAGCGAGGAGAGAACGACACGGGGAATTGGAAATTAAAACTGCCAGGCTGAACACTCACACTTGGACTTGGAGGAGAAGGAGAAGGAGGAGGAAGAACAAGATAGAAATAAATGAGTGTATAGCAGATTAACTAGGTTGATACAGTACAGCTTGTGTGCACAGCCAGTGGAGGTGGGTCCAAATGCAGAAGTTAAGTGGCTCATTAACGGATACCTATGGCCTCATCTGTCAAGGACCTGTTTGTGCAATTAATGTGTGTGTGTGTGGTTATGTATGATCTATGTGCACCTACTCCAGCCTCCCTAAAAGTATCAATTTGCCAATAATTTTAAACATTAACATCATTACTGTAACACAAGCAGCTATTTAATAAGTGGACAGTTCAGCTCACATTCAGCAGCACGCACACACACACACACACACACACACACACACACCCTGATCTGCAGCAAGCCCCACATATAGTGTAGAAGAACCTGATCGATTGGGATCACCATGTTAGCATTGCAGATGGCCATCATGTGAAAGGTATCATGTGGGAATCAATCATGGCAGCAGCATTCGAGCTTTGGAGATTCCACGGGGATAAGTCCGCTCAAACCTGACGGGCTGGAATTTGGCACTCCAGAGCTTTGCTTGTCACAATATTGATTTAGAAATAATTACCCAGACTGCTTAGTGATTCCTCGCATGTTCGCCTGTATCCTGCCTCCACCTCCTTCTTGAGTGCCACTGCAGAGAACCAGTGCTTTTTCGCCTCTGATTAGATGTACCAAACATAATCTGCAAGCGAGCAGTCTGTTTTGAAATACAGCTGGAGTAGTCGGCCTCCTGCAGTGAAGGCTAACAGAGATGCTAGTAAGCAATTACCATCAAAGCTGGTAGGTTAGCATACAAAGTATGACTGACAGCTATAAGCCTTTTAACTGCTTGCTGAATCACCATCTTTACAGATAGACAAATGACTGAAATACACTATCAAGCCAACAGATAAGTCATTGCCTGCAGTAGGTTTCCCTTCCTCCAAAGCCTCCTATAATGAATCAAGAAGGAATTTGACTTTCTGATTGACTGCCTGTTGCTAGGATCAAACCTGAGAATTTCCAATTACAACTTGTCTAACTGCTGGGCAACGCTGCAACTCTGTAACCAAGGTCATAAATATGCTCCATGAGCTTTACTTTGCACTAGAAAGAAGGATGTATAGGAGGAGGCCCTCAGACTCAAACATGATTGGCAGCATTAATCATTTTGGAGTTTGCTGCATCAATGGCTAACAGTTGTATGGCACAAAACGATGACTTACAGAGGTAGCACCATCTGCAACAGTCAGAATAGCAGCATAAATTTCTATTTCATGACTGGAAAAAGAAGCATGTGCGAAACAACAAGAAAAACATGTACTGTGTATTTCTACCACTGTGGTTTGTGTGGTTTTTGGCACATCTGCTCCGCTGAGAGAATTTGATAAAGAGTCCATGCAGCCCATCATAACTGCTCAGCAGGGCTAAATGATTGGGAGACATGCTGACTTTAAGTACTATAATAGCACTAGATCATATAACCCATCGCTACTGCCCTGCTGTAATAGACTAATTATGGCTCTGGGCAATACACAAGACAGCAGCTGAGCGCATTCTCTCTGTTCCAGCCTCCCAATCCATTTCTCACGCTTTGTGCCGAATTAGAGATGGAGCACACTGTAATCCCATTCAAACATACAAACTGGACACGAGGACGGGGAAAAATGAATTTCAGATTTGTGTCTGCCTGCCTGACAAGTTCTAAGTTTTAAACACACACCCTGTCAGCGTCTTACATTTAATTGGAAATCTAATTTTGTGCTACATTTTCCAGCACTTAAAGCAAGATGACTGAAAGAATACAACGATGTCCAAAATTTGAGTCATTGGTTCACTTAACCAATCGCAACACAAACCGGTTTAAAAATGTTATTTTGATTGTATAACATGCAAATTTTGCAGAAACTTAAATTCAACATATCTACCACATTTAAACGTGGCATCAGAATACAAAAAGCAGGAATATGCTATCCTACATAACAAGCATTCTTATAGACCATCTGACTCAAGGGCTTGTTGGTACACAGTTTAAACACTATTTTGAATATTTTCAAAATTAGAGGGCGCTCCTCCACCAGATGCTCAGCATGTTGCATTGACCACACACACTTCTAATAATCAGTGTGAAAGGGCCAAGGAATGTGTCTAGACTAGCAGAAATGTTTCTGATCAGCAGGCCATTCTTCTTTTGCCCTCAATACAAGAACCCAGAGAGTTTGAGATGTGACAAGTAAAAGGAATCATAGTGAAAATGTCCCATGAAATTTAATTTAAGTTTAATTTAAGTCTCTTTGAACTCCACACCATGAACAAAGATTAAACAGTGACTCGCAGCTGAGCAAGGACAGAGAGAATCAATTTCATGAGTTATGCAAATTTTTGAGTGGTGGTTTGATGGATAAGTTACAAAATATTCTCACACTGGAGTTACAGTTCTTCTGTATAGTATTTCATTTTGCCCATTTATTGAATAGGTTTGCTTGCCAAACTGCTACAAAACTAAAACACTGGGTCTTAGTCAACATAATAACAAAGTTGCTTTCATTCTCCCTGCGAACTGAAAGATTTTAGGTTCCAGTTGTCCACACAAGACCCTTCATCGACACTGAAGCTGTCCTTATCCATAATTACACCATATTTCCCATAACTATCCTATTAAAACCTCTGTGTGCGTCAGCCAGGTCTGGTGAGAACAATAGTTGTGGTTATTTAACCTCTGCCAACTCATCTGGCAAGGCAGTGCAACATCAGCTCTTGTCTGAATCCTTCTCAGTGGTCCCCGTATAACTTAATCATCATGTTTTTTGGAAGTAGTCTCACAATGAGTGCTATTTACTGTATCTGACTAACAAGCCTCACAATGGAGCAGCATCACCTCTGCTGCCCCAGCGACTCAACCCTGCCAAGTTAATCACCACATCTGTGCAAACACACAGTCAGTGAATGGCCAACCCCGAGAAAGCTATGTGCTAATTTGCTTGACTGAGCTCATCTCTATTAACTGGACTCTCTCTCCTCTGTGGTAATAAGACATGGCAAAGCTGGCAGATGGTTGCTTAACCTATGATGATCTGGAGTATATAGCAAATCCCTGCTGATCAGTGAGTAAATCACACAGACCTTCAAAGTATAGACTCAATTGCTGCCGACACACACACACACACACACACACTATAAACCAGTGTTTCCCATTCATTAACTAATGTATGGCGGCCCTTCATAGATTCATTTCTTCCGCCATAGTCCCATAATTAATCAAACTTTTTTTTTCATCATCTCTTACTCCGCGTTAACCCTCTGAGATTCACGGGATCGTATACAATCCCAGAAGTCACGATGTCTTTAACAACAGGCATGCCCTCAGACCCCCCTAGAGGTTTCGGGATCCTCCCCATCCAGGATGTTATAAAATCCAGTGAGAAATACTGTAAAACATCCATTACCAAGGCAGGAGATTGATGCTGGGTGAGTGGGTGAGTGAATGGGTGCAGCAGAGGCTGCTCAAGGCCTAAATAGTCATTAGACCCAAAAAACAAGTCTGTCCTTGAGCACATTGAAAGTCAATGCTTAATTATTGGCTAGGGAAAATCATTTTAACACGACATGACCTTTGTGTGTGCCGGTGGGGGAGTATATTAACCTCTTTCAACCACAGGCTTATGACCCCCGCAGGATGGGCTTGACCTGTCTAGGACTTGCACAAATGTAAATAACTGAAAAATGGTTTCGGCCAAATGCTTATGTATATTATTGATTATTCTCGCAAGTACATTTTGTTGATTATTTGATTAATGGTTGCAAAATGGACTAAATGTCTATAAAATGTCAGAGAATGGTGAAAAATGCCCACAATCATTTGAAGACCAAGGTGCCCATTTTTAAAGCAGTCAATCGTTGCAATCATAAAAATCTATCAACAGTGAGTGTTTGGAATATTTGTTCGATAAATTGATTACATTTCTTGTCAATCAGCTAATTGATTCACCAACGTTTTCAACACTAAATTGAACCCAGGCTGCACTGTTTGTTCTTGTTAGCTGTCTGGATATGTTGCCAATCACCAGGCATTACAGAAAAACAAAAGCATTATGGAAATACTTACCATTACTATTTGCCAGTTGTCCATCACGTGTTAAAGTCAAAACACACCACTGGTGTTGACCACTTTACAAGCTGTTCAACTGCCTGTTGATGAACATGGATATTTCTACTTAACAAGTTGGCAATGACCAACCTAACACACCAGTTAGGTCATTGCAATGCTTGACAGTTTCTTTTTGGGAGGAGGCACAGGTTCAGCTTGACCCTCGGTCCTCTGAAAGAACCCACCTTCCAGGAACACAGGTCATTCAGTGCATGTTTAGAAAGAGGTGTTATTCCCCTCTGCTTATAATGGTTTGTCTTTGAACCGAGAATAATGCAAAAGCTTTGAATAGTGGCAAGAGTTAATATACATATGAGCTTCAGAATCTGTAACCTATATTAGAAGTTCCCCTTAATGTAGATGTACAACACAAGGCCTTGTTGAGGTTATAGAAGTCCCAGACCTTTTTCAAAAGAGGATTTGATGTAAAATGGGAAAACATTATTCACAACAAAGCACTCTGAAGAATACACCGACAGCATATTTTCTTAATCCACGAATCCTCATTCATTATTTTAGCAGTCTCTAGAGTTCTAAGAGTTCTGAGACTAACGTCTGGCTATTCATGCAACATAATGATAATGCCATGTTAGTGCAGTGGATATCATTACCTCTTAATGGGTGCAGCATCAGGGTGAGACTCTTGCTCAAGAAATCCAAATTAATGGCCGTGATCTATGTCTTTTACTAACAATTCAAGAATAGTCATGTTCCTGTTTTAGCATGTCACAGGGCCTTCTGTGAATATTATGTTTTAATCAGAACTTAATAAATATAAAAGGAGAATGAAAATGATATGCTTTACAAGAAAGAAAGAAGCTTAAGTGTCCCCTATTCTTGCAAACTATGCAAATCAAGTGATTCACCTTCACCAAAGGCAATAAACTGAATTTAAATAAAACTTAATATACATTCATTATTCTGCCAACTCGCAAAAGTTTAAACAGCTGCTTTGACATAAAGTAAGATTGGTCCCTGCGGGTGCAGCTTGATCTACTTCAAGTCACTCACTGGTTATATCAATGTAAAGATGCTGTCACCTGAATTTAGGATTAGGAACGTCTGGGGTTTGCAATCAGGAAGGGAAAAGGGGAGCAGACAGGAAGCAGACACGGAGTTGGAGTTCTACAGGGCATTTGTACAGCTCCGTTGTCACATTGTGACTCATTTATTCTCAGCAGGGTTTAAAATGGCCAATAATTAAAACCCCCTTTGGTATTCCACTTTAGAATAAGCAGGAACTGCCTCAATAATGAGAAGGAACTTCAACAGCATATACAGTGAAATATCCACTAATAATAATGCCATTTGTAAGGCTGATAAAATACTTAAAAAGAACAGTATCCCATTACTGACATTATATTTATGGCAATTAGAAGCAAGCTGATACTCTTACATTTGTGCTTGATGACCACCAATAACGGCTACATGTTGCCTAAAATGGTTTAAGTCCTTTAGTCATTGCACAGTTAGAAATGTAGTTAGCTTGACACAATGCACCGTTCGACGTGAAGGATTATTATGGTGTTATAAAAGCAAGACCATTAAAGGGGCATTCATGCAAAACAGGTGACCCTGGGTTAGTGCTGCTCTCAGCAACCTTGATGAATAGAGACAGGCGTACAGTGGGGAAGTGCAGCTACAGCTGTAAATGAGCCTGTGTAGCAGTGTTACATCAATTACCATCCAGAGGAAAACATACACAATACATAAGTGTAGATGTGAGTAGAAACAATAAGGACAGGCCATATAACATGTGTCTTTAGTGAACCTTAATGGCATAAACGAAACCCAAAGAATTCATTCATGTCTTCAACCATCTAGTTACATTTTGAGCAGAAGAGAGCTCTGGTTACATTTATTGACTAAACGACTAAAGAGTGATGACAAATGGCAGCATGAGTAATGTCTTGCAGTCTTTTGCTAGAGAAATGTTCACACAATGCGGTGGCCATTACTGGATACAATCACTGATGCTTCTTGTGTTATGATTTAGGTTTTGTCAGAACTGCAACTCATAAAGTAAATGGTGTATTTTCAAAAAACATTTAATATCTGATAGTGAGATTATTTCTGTCACATGCTAACACACACGAAAACATCCTCTCCTTTGCAGACTGTCACTTGGCATGGTCTCTTTGTATGTGTGTTAGACAGACACAGACTAAGTCAGACAAGTGTGCCATCCGCTCTGCCCTCTCGTGACCTCTGGGAGTGTTCGACACCTCTGTTGTCACCTCCCCCAGCGTTGACACTGTGTACAAGTGCTCCATGCATGCATTTGCATTAATGCACCTGAATTCAAGCTATGGTCAATCAAAACGGAGATGTGCAATGCTCAACAACAAGAACTGTAGCTGCAATTCCACACGTGACATCGCACCCTGCTGTTTTGCAAGCAGGGAATGTTACCTCCACGTGGGCTAATACCGTTTCCAATTCATCACGGCACAAGCAAGAAATATTTAAGACGCATTGCTCAGGTAGAAGATTTTACTGTGACTGATATGAAACAGCGCAAACCTGTCACAGCGTGACAGGAACATGCCATGCAGCGTTGTCTTGTTTACAGTGACCTGCAGCTGCCAATCAGATTACGGTTGTCGTTATGTATCAGAAGGTGGGAAAGCCAGAGGGAGATAGTGCTGAGCCAAGGAAAAGCAAACTGCTGCTGGGTGTAAAGCTTCCCTCGTAACACAAATCTGACAAACCAATGATTTAAAGCCACTATTGTATTTCTAGTTTCTGTAAGTCTAAAATATTTTCTGCTTTCTGTATTTTGTGGTGCCTCGAGACCATGAGAAAGCTTGCACTGACAAAAGTGCAGACGGTGCCTATCAAGGCTCTAGATTGGTCCCACTTATCCATTAAGGAGGAAACTCAAAATAATGTAACATTAACACTTGTACATCAACACACCACACAAACAGTCGTGACAATCAAAGCACACTGAAGGCCAATATTTGGCAATACAAAGAATTCTGATAAAGTGTCATGTGAAAGACACATCTGCAACCACTTCAGTGACAATTGTTGCCATGGCAAAGCTGAGGCACTTGAATCGTGGATTTCAGTTTGTCCTTTCCTCTTTTGCTCCTGGTGGGACACTGTAAAGCTTTAAGTGTATTACATTTCTGCCAACTCTGGAAATGACTGATTTCATATAATTGGTTTGTCTGGTTTTGTTAGCAAACACCTTTTTTAGGGACATTTAAGGGATGAGTCTATAATATAATGGGTTATTTCTAATATCTACTATACTGTGGAACCAGAGAAATTTATAAAATGTTTTTATTTTAAACCATTTTGTTATGTTTGCCACAGCTAAGGAGCTTAGTCTTGCACTCCTGGAACAATATAATCTGGTTTTGACTGCATTGCTACATGCATGTAAAGGCAGGCAGTGCGGATTGATCGCATTGTTTCTATAAAATATGCCAGCAGTACTACCAGCTAAGTAGTTCAGCAACATGTTTAAGAGCTTTTGTTCCCTACCTCGGTGTATTTGTCAGTAAGGAGTGAGCAAAAAATAAATAAAAAAAAACACTAGTTAATCGTAAAAAGCTGGGAGCTGTTTTTCTGAAGCTCATCACAGTTATTCGTCTCCACATTCTGAAGAGCTCGACACAAACTGAGTATTCATACAAAAAAAAAAAAAAGAGCTGAGGTCAGCCAAAGCTCCTTAAATCAAACATCACAGTAGAGTGAAACTCTGTAACTGAGGTACTTCAGGTCAGCTGAAAAAAATGGCCACTTGACACGCAGATCTGCCCATTGCACTGCAGGGCCAGACTCCCGCAGCAAAAGCACACGAGAGGCATGCGCCAACATTTGTTTACAAAACAGTGCCAGACGTGAGTGGGGGGGTTTGTGAATGGGTTCACGATTGAGGTCACGAGTGGATTTAAGCAGCACTATGTCAATGACCTTTCCTATAGGATTTCAATGAGCACTAATCTGCCGGTATGACCTAGTCTCATCTCTCTCTCCCCCCCTCCTATTAACAAAGAGCCTCTGTCAGCGAGTTTCCCCTCAGCTGAAAGAATGAGGGGAGAGCAGACAGCGCACAGATACATACGCACACACAGATGAAGCTGCTTTGCCAGGAAATTGAGATAAAATAAGCCTAGAATTTCTCTGTTCCTTCTTAGCTTTACTGAAATTATAATGAAGAAGCAACTCTTCCACAACAAATACACGGATAAATTAAACACAAAAGCAAAAAGCACAGACTTGTGTAATTGATGCAAATTTTGCTTCAAATGCAAAGCAACGTCTCCGGAGATGAGACTAGACTGCATCAATTGACATTTACAGAAGAATCCAAAGTGTTGAATGCTGGTTTAAAACAACCATAGTATTAGACTCTGCTGTAGTGTGTACAAGGTTTCTTTCATTGTGATCCACATTACATTTGGCAGCTGAAGCCAAACTCATAATATGTCTGTGAGTGCTGTTCTTATTTACATTGGAGAGATTAAAAAAACAGGAGAGGGGTCATATCAGACTTAAAGCTGGCACCCACCCACAATATTGAGGTCGTCTGAGTCTGACACACTGGTTTTGCTGGTGCAACAGCACTGACGCAAGCCAGAATGAGCGACAAAGAAGAGAACTGATCATATAGGGACAAGAAAACATTAAAAGGTGTGTCATAGTGTGCACCCAAAATAAAAAATAGTCAAATATTCGAAAATGCAAAAAACATCAAAAAGCATAAAGTGTTCATGAGGACTAAAGTTGGATCGTGATGCAATTTTATATCAAGACAAGTGTCTTAAATATTTAAGTCTTGTAAAGCCGATTCAGAGTTCCAAAATCCAAAAATACTTTGTCCTTTGTATGTGTGATGAGTTTGTGCTTTCTGCTTACCATCACAAGCGCAAGACCAAGAGCACCCCCCTCCCCCGGATAAGCAGTGCATTAATGATAACTTCCTGCATGTGTGGAAATGGGGGCTTGGCATGCTCCAGGCTTCGGGCGGCTCTCGTCGCCCAGCACAAGCCACACTTCCCCTTTTGCCGCAGCCTTTTCCGCCCCTGTGGAGACCAGATGAACGATTCCACTCGACCTCTGACCTTCAGTAGGGGGATGCGTGACACACAGTTAGGAGCACATTAACAGCTGAGAGCCTGCGGGCATGCCAGGATTGGCTGAGTCAGGATATTCCTACAGGACATGCCTGAGTCCGACCCCTTCAGGATTGAATGACTGTCGGTCTTCATCTATAGCCATGCATTCCTCCAAGGGCATGGTATTTAGCAGAAAAGTGTTAGAGGCTTATAGGACATACCAACCCCTACACTTCACTCACTCAATCACTCACTCTTTGAATACATAATGACCAACTGGCTTGCACCCCGGCTTTCCAATCCTGAGGTGTGACATGGTAGGTGGAAAGTACATGAAGCAGTTGGGAGAATTACAACACTGGGCCTAAGTCACCTAGTGGCTGTCAATATTTGACACCTGAAAAGCCCTAATCGAGTAGCAAGACCTGGTCTCGGTCATTATGATTATGGCAGCAGGCATATCAGCGATGCCTGTCGAAGGGCTCATTGTCCACAGCATCACAGGCAAGTGCACCACCGAAAACTCTCAGCAGTGCTCCTACATGTTTCCTTGGTAACCTATTACAGTTAGAAAAGAAAACGGATGCCAAACTTGACATCCCATAATGAGCTGGCTGTGAATGGGGTTCAGTGGGGGGCTTCACTCAGGGCTGTGGGGTCTGTCAACATAAATACCCAGGCTTCGTGCTCCTTTTCGAAAAGAGAGCCAATCCAAATATGAAGAGCCTCAACAGCATCAGAATATCATATTTGTTTACACTGTGCTTCTAAGATTAGGTACCGTGTTGATGTCGTAAAACAGCAGACATGCAGTGTAGATGGCCGATAAGTGCTGCAGGAGAGAGGATTCTGGAATGGCAGATGTCAAACTGAGCCTTCTGAGTGTGCACACACACACACCCGCACACATGTTGCCTCAGCTCAGGGTCTCAAAATAAGCTTTGTCACACTTCTGCTTGTGTTTTACACCCCATGGCTGTTTTCATGGCCAGAGTGCTGACTCGAGAGGAAGTGTCCTTGACAAGAGCCCGCACGGTCTTTAATCAGCCACTGGTCTACAGCGGCATGGAGAGGTTGAGATGCTGAACATGATCAGTATCTCAGCACTGAAGGGGATGGAGAAGAATGTGAACTCCTGAACAATGTTGCCAAATGGGGTGCATTTATTAAATATTCTACATTTTAGTCAGGCACCTTTCACCAAATATATACTTTTTTCTCTGTTGGAAAGATACGTTTTCACCACTTTTGGGAGTGGAAGAATTAACGAGAAAATAATGTAATCTCATCTTGCAATCATCTCCCGATTCAGCCTGCGATACACCAGCAAACTCCCGGGGAGCAAATGCACGTTATGCCACACTCGTCCCACCAGACCTGTTCTGACATCTCGAGTCTTGTAGATATTGAGTAGTTTACATAAGAGGAATTTAAAGACTCCCGTGGCCTAGTGGGATGCTAACTGGTAGTGAGATGCATGTCTGCTTCCTCACGCAGCACTCGCAGTGATGTGCATCTAGCGTAAAGGCCTGTTTCACAGCAGGCATGACACGGTAGTGATAAGACAGCTACAAAGCAGCTAGAACAGAAACATGCCGCTTCCTCTGAGGGGAACACAAGCAGCACAAGTATTCATGAGGGAAGGCCCTGCACATTCTTAAACTTAGTAGAAACTTTTGCAGTTTATTTTAAATATAAAGTAAGTGTTCATTTTGGTCAGGAAGTAATGAATTTTACACAAGTCGGGTACATTGTAGAATATCTACATTTTATCAAATAATTTAATAAAAATGTTTTTTGTTTTTTTTAATGGACGCTACATTCGAGGGGATTTGGGACTTGATCTGATGTTTGATCTTAGTGTTAGCAGATACAGTGAGGTCATATTGAAATTGACATTTTACTGCTGGATGCTTCGCTCTGAGCCACCAAACTGGAAAACTGATCTTCTGTGATATTTCTTCGAATTGATTTTAAGTGACTGTTAGCAGCAGAAAATGTCTGTGGCATGATCATTCACTTTTAGTGCTACTGACAGTTAGCAGTTAGCATGAGCAGCAGGAGCTACTGGCTAAACAGAGGAGACAAAGCGAAGAGCACCACCTAGAAAGAAAAAAACGTCCTGATGGACACATCTGGTGAGCTACCCCTTTAACAACCACGGCTGCTGCTACAGAGGGTGAGGCAGTATGGGAAATACTCTAAATCTGTTCCCTCATATTGTATAAACAACATCACTTGTGTGACTGAAATAAACAGTTCCATCCGACTCTCAGCCCCCGAAGGACATAACGCCATTTCATAACAAAAGCCTCCTCAGCCTCTTCCCTAGTGAAGAGGGTTTCGTCATCAATATCCTGATTAGGATTACACGAGAAGCCTTGTGCTAATCAACAATAAGAACACTTGAGCTTCATGCACTCTGTTGTGATTTTGCAGGGTAATGATCACGGAAAGGGTGAGGGGCTTTCCGAGGCTTCTACACAAACATATTTAAAGGAATAAGAGGGTGGGTCTGCCCTACATGTATGAAAAGGATGGACTAGGCTCCTTTGTTGTACAGAAATATACACCTAATGGCGGAAAAAGTGAGGATGGGATGGTTTGTTGACATCTGTGTGTGTGTGTGTGTGCAGGTGTATTGTGCACAAAGGGAAATAAAAAATAAGACAAGAGTAACACAGTAGCAACATATTTACAGACATGACTTCCTTTCCTCTTATCCATACCATTTCCACACAAAGCCAAAACCACTACCTCCATTCCAAGCAGACTGCAAAAAATGAATGGCCACTTTACATAACAATTGATATAAGCCCGGCTGTGGCATTCCTGCATTACAATGAAGACCGTTGCCGCACATAATCGCTACCCTCAACTTCCACTGCTGCATTGTAGTCCACTTCCCAAAGATGCCTAAGCATGGCAGCCACTGGAGTCAGTCAAGACCTCTTGTCATCTTCAGAGAAGTATTAGCAAGGTAATCTACTTCTCTGATCCGGCTACACTGGTTCCACGTGAGGATCCTGAGGATGGAAGTTGCCAGTTGGTGCATATGGTTGCATCAGGGCATCTACTGCAGTTTTAGGAATTAGGTGTTGACCAAGTCTGGGCATTGCTTGCTTTGCAGGGTGGGGTGCAGTTAAAGAGGGGTAGGCAGCATTCAACTGTTCTATAAATGGAGTGGACAGGGCTCAGAGCTGCAGGGGCTGCAGGGGCTGCTGGGAGAAGAAGCCCAGCCCTGCAGCCCATTGTTCTGGACTGACAGTGTATTCTCAACTGAAGGAGGGGGGGCACTTTATTCTCCAAGCCACAGACATGGGGCTAAGTGACCAAAGACTCATCACAATACAGTCTGCCTGGGAGACACTCAATGCCAAGTATTCCCATGCCGCTGTCCATGGCATACATTTCCTAAGTGTTCGCGCCTGCTGCCATACGGAGATTTGAAAATGCTACATTTCCCCTTCTGGAAAAAAGGTTTTTTAATCAAGGTGATGCATCTTTAAAGAGACAAATTCATGCAAGACGTTCAATTTCCACGCTAGCGTTTACTCTCCCCACAGACAAGCACTTCACTCAGTCACTATATCTTCAAGCCTCAGCAATCACCCTTACACAGTTTATGAACTGACTCATGATCTAATGGTTCCCACATCAATTATTCAACTTTTAACTGCTTTGGAGCGCACAAAATGAGAGCAACTGCCTCGCACTCAAGACCGCAAACACAACCTTGTACACGCAGATGAAAACAGGTTATTTATATAGTATGGTATGGGTTTGATAGTGGTAACGCTTCCTGTAAAAAGTCTCAAATGAGAGAACATTGTTAATATCTCTACATACGATTCTCATCACATATGTTACTTCTCTGTCTGTCAATCCATCTCTGCCTCTGCTGGCCTTTCTTTGTATCTGCTAGATTGTCTGTCTGTCTAAAACTGCCTGTCCGACCAACTGTCTGTCTTTATCACTTTCCCTCTGTTGGCTTGACGGGTCTGTCTATTTGTATTTCAGTTTGGCTTCCCTGTCTGTAAGTAAGCGAGAAAGAGGTGAACCTGGGTGAGGATGTTTGGTGGAGCGGAGAATATTCCTGATGCATGACCCCTCCGCTCAGGCTTGGATGACGAGCTGTCAGTCGGTCAGTTCAGTGTTTGGCTTTTGTGTGCGACATCAGATCTGTGATGAGGGAATTCATAGTGAAGAGGTGATTTACCGGATTAACGCCACTAAAGGCCATGACCACTGCGTATAGAAGAAATATTCAAAAGGACAAGTATTGAGTTATAGTATGCAATGCTGTTCTGTGTTTTAGCTCTCCTTGTTAGTCTATAACTATTCTACGATATAAACAAAAATATTAAAATGCTCATTGTAGGCTGCTATCGTTACTTTTTCAAGGCACCCACATGTCGAAATAAATACGGACTTAGCAACATTTAAACGGATTAGGCTGAGTGTTAGAAATATGTCACTTGACTGGTTACATAAACTAGTGCCTTTCAGGTAAAGTCACACGAGGCCAGTTGCAACAAAGACAAGCATTCAGATGGCTGTGTTTAAGAATGAGGCCAAATTTAATTTATTTCAAATTTTTCTGATGACTTTGCTCACACATTCAAGTCAAGCCAAGACACTAGCTGTGTAACATGAACCCTAAGACTAAACTGAGGTTGGAGTGATCCAAGATCCTTGGATGATGGTGCCAAGACCTGAAGGCCATCCCCATCATCTAAAAAATACTGTGGGACCAGAGAAGACACTATGCATTTCCAGATTTGTCTGAGAGACATTCCTTTACAGAGAATTCCCAAGGGCTATTAGAGTAAACAGGGGTTGGTTTGGCACAGCACTAATTGAAAGATGTGCTGACATGAAAATTGTGGTTTGGCGGTTCACCCACAGCAGATGAAGCAACACCGAGCCTGTACATCTCAGACATTAAGAGAGGTGACCTTAGATGGCCAAATGTGCATTCCAAGATACAAAAGCATCCATAAAAATGTAAAGCTATAACCAGAGGAAAACATATTGAAGGATTAAACTGCAGAAGTGGGAACGTTGTCACACTGCAGTGTCCATTTTCATGTATTAGCTCCTGTTGCGACTCTAGACCTGCTTGCACACCAGAATAGCAAGCAGTTTTACACAAATTCTGTTTATACAGTATAGTTTATTGTTTCTAGAGTTCACTCTCTCTGTGTATTTTATGTAAGCTTAGAATGGGTGAACTGAATAATGTGTTGCAAGGTTAACCCAAATAAAAACAAACTTGACCAGACGTTTCTCTGCAGAAGCCACAGGACTCCAACCCTTATGGAAGCTTTAATGATGTCAGATTCTGATTTGAAGCCCATAAAAGGGGACAGCCTTAGCAGTAACAGTGGAGTTACTACAGCTTAACCTTCTCTCAGAGAAAACTCAGTAAACAGAAGAAGATAAAAACATAATGTGACCTATGCCTAAATCATGATTCATAATTCCATGTTAGGTTATACTGTACTGTATTATGCTCCGTTATTCTCCATATACACCGATCAGCCATAACTTTATGACCACTGACAGGTGACGTGAAGAACATTGATTATCTCGTTACAATGGCACCTGTCAGTGGGGGGGATATATGAGGCAGCAAGTGAACATTTTGTCCTCAAAGATGATGTGTTGAAGCAGGAGAAATTAGCAAGCGTAAGCATGTGAGCAACTTTGACAAGAGTCAAACTGTGATGGCTAGACGACTGGGTCAGAGCATCTCCAACACTGCAGCTGTTGTGGGGTGTTCCAGGTCTGCAGTGGTCAGTACCTACCAAAAGTGGTCCAAGGAAGGAAAACTGCTGAACCAGTGACAGGGCGACCAAGGCTCATTGATGCGCGTGTGGCCCGTGTGGTCCGATCCAACAGAAGAGTTACCGTAGCTCAAACTGCTGAAAAACGTAATGCTGGTTCTGATAGAAAGGTGTCAGAACACACAGAGCATTGCAGTTTGTTGCATATGGGACTGCATAGCTGCAGACCAGTCAGGGTGCCTATGCCATCTGATTGGTTGTAATGAAAATAATAGATCTGCGAATAACAGAGCTGCAAAATATAATTTGCCCTTTGGCATTAATGTAACTAAGCACCTGTCACCAGCAGATAATCCCAACATTTACCTCAATTAGTATTAGTAGTTCGGGAGGTTTATGTCCCATATAATTGACTTGCAGGGAGATATATTGCACACACAGATTCCCACACATTAGCATTTGAGTTGGAATGTGCTGGAACACATACATGTTTTGTAAATGCCTATAATATCACAGGCAGCAAACCACACAAGACGAAAGGATTCCTACAAAATGCCGGAGCTGCTTGTACAGAAGAACGTGTGCAATACGCAGTATGTGTGAGTGTGTTTGCGTAGGCGTGTTTGAGGAATGCAACCAGGTAATTAGGGTTCAGATTCAGGTATGTAGAGCCACTGGGAAGCCAGAGCAAGAGACAGACAGACACTCAGTGGGTCTAGTATGGCTCAATCCCCTGCCAGGCACAGCCACTACAAAAGCACTCAGGTAGGGACATATCGACACTGGTGTGGTCTCCATGATCAAAGCTTTCAGCACAGCCCTGCCCTCATGCCTTGGAAATGGACCAATTAGGGATGAGGGGGGGGGGTTGAGAGTTGGTTGTGTTGCGTTCCATACACCAAGCTGGCAGCAGCTTCAGACAAGGTAATTATACACACTCTCCCAGTCTGTCTCTCTAACACTCATACTCACTGCTATCATGCCTCACTCATCTCTCTACACCCCTGCATTATATCCCTTAAACACAGCCCAAGATAATATGGGCTGACGTGAGCCAAACTGTAGCTACATGTAGGATAATTAAGCTCTGTTGTAGGTAGTAGGGCTTTAACCCTCCCAAAACGGCTCAGTGCTTTAAGAAATTCTCCACGAAGTTGCAGGTAACGTCAAGAAGACTAGCAACCGGCGCACGTCTCCACCCTCATCACTCTGATTTAAATTGTGTGAGAGAGCTGCTTAACCAAATATCTTGAGAAATATTTAAACTCTATGGCACGTGCATACTGCTGATAGAATTATGGCATTATGCAGTAATCCCAACCTCCATTATTGCCATGCAAGACAGCAAAACATTGCCAGTGTGAGATTACAGGATGAACACAAAGTTTTGACATTTAAATATCTTTGATCGTCTCCACGACAATTTTTAACAAATCCCCTTTTTGTGACCTCCATGCTTGTAGATGTGTGGGAGTTGGAAGTAATTTGCCTTCTTGGGCTGTAGGTCACGTGACCACATAAGGCGATACAGCAAAACCCTGAGAAAAGTGACAGCGTGCATGCAGCGCCTGTACAGTGTGCCACAATGTGTGGTCGTGTATTTCTAACACGTTCGGTTACTTTTTATGAGAAAATTTAATAATCCCCTCCAGAGTAATCGCTGCGTAGTAATGAGCGTGTGCTGGACAGAGATGTAGCAAGAGCGGAAACATGCTGATTTGCAAGTGTGTTTGCAATATGGATCCTGACACAGACAGATGCACAGGCCGGGTCTCTTGTCACTCCCCATCCTGTTGGGGCACTTGATATCTTCTTTTTAATCCATCTCCACGGTTCAAAGAGGACTACAGGGTCGCACCTGTGTACATGTACTGTAACGATAGCAAAGGCAACTGTTATCGTGGTAGGATTCCTTTAGGCTACTGCACACGGTTTTGGGATAAAAGCAAAGCTGATGTTTTTCGTGTTTTGCATTTACCAGCGCTGAGTGGGAGCTGAAATGTGTTAACAGCAAACATGTATACAGCTGCGACTGAGCATACAGTTTCTGTTTGCTGTTGCTGACAGGGAATCTGCCTTCTGTGCACAGAACCATAAAATACAGCCTTGAGTTTGAAGACATGAATTAAAAAATACTGAGGGAGCTTTATCTCCACATGTCAAACATAAGTTAGTTTGGAAATAAAATGCATTTTTCTCATTCAACTTGGATAACCCCTATCGATGGATTTCCTGAGGCCAACTAAAGGTGCAACGGTGGCAAACCTGCATGACAGCAACGATGTGACTTTTCACTTAATAGCTAAAGACACACACTAAATACACTGAATTGACAAGATTGCATGCCTGTCCAATGACTAACATTAGAAGACACGTTTGAAAAAATATATACTTCAGTGTTGATAATGCAGCTTGCAGTCATTTCTGCTGCAGATAGTACAATGTGGTCATGTAGACTGGCTGTCTGCAAGCTGCTGAAACCTTGGACGAGAATAGCTCTGATAATGTATCTGTCATGAATGTGTGTCATCAGGACCTGTTCCCCAGCACACTGTGGAAAATGAAATGGCTGTACTGACTGCCTGGCCTGCTGTATTTAAAGCTGTTACCATGACTGCATAACTTTAAGTGATACACTGTAGTATACTGTAGCTCACATGTGGTATTTAAATACAATATACTGTATCTCCAAAGGCTAGAGGGAGCAACATTTATCCTGCCACGAGCATAAATGACATTTTTCAACGTGAGCTAATGTCTAAATGTTGAGATTATCATGGCTTGACGTCTCCTGTTAATGAATGGAGAGAAAGCTCAGTGAAGTTTTGTTGAATTGTATATTTGAGCTCTGGGAGCTCTCATCTTTCTAACCAGGTTCACATGTCCAGGGGAATAAAAGTGGCCTGGAAGTCTTGTGAGCCTCTCATCATGTGAGAAACGGCACAGTAGGAGTGAGCCCCTCTCACCCCTTCCTGCTGAAATGAGAGAGCCAGCTGCAAATACGGCACAAATGCTGCTTTCCCACATTTGCTCACGATCCCAGGAGATGGGTGGTCAAGTCTTTCTGAAGGCGAGACAGACAGAAACTCCCTCACTACATTACATTATGTGTTTGCAGTGATAGCACTTAAGGAAAGATGTGATGTGGCTTCTTTTCCAGTTCTTGTTTTTTGGACTGTCAGGAGTAACGGTGTGCAAACTGTCTCATGAGTTCTACATTATTATATACACTGTTTTCTACAGATGGGAAAGTCATCACATGCACCTCAAATGTGAGGCTAATTTGACATTGCTTGGCTGTGGCACCCGCTGAGAACCAGAAGAGTGTGTTTCATTGTCTCGGCTGAGATCCCATCAAAGCTTTGTGTTTTAGTCCAACCGGTCAAAAACACTGGAGGTCAAAGGTCATTGTGAATGCCATCGGTCCTCACCACACACAGCTGCTCTCCAAAAAGCCAAATACTGCTACTGCTACGCTTAACAAAGATGATTTTAAAAGGCGCTAAACACGGGTTGTTTAGAAAAAAGCAACTAAGTGAGTATATATGTGACTTTTTCCTTCTAATGGGAATGTGATCTATGCCTTCTTAGTGCTCTATGTAACCCTGCTTTTCTATAATGTCAACAGGAGCTCACTTTGCTAATTGACTTTCTCTGTCCTCTCAGGACAATAGAGGCTGGTCCTTGACTTCTTTATGACTTCCCCTTTATGAGTCCTTGGTTGATTATGCCTTTAAGGGGGCCCTTAATAAAGACTAAGCAAACAGAGCTTTCAGCAGAACGCATGGAAAACTCAGCTGCTGTGAGGCTTTCTCCCCCCTTATGGCAAAACGCCAGCCCTATAGCATGGGACAAAGACAACGAGGATATTCACCACCAAACACGGGCTAAATGAAAATCTCTCAAAAAGCATTCACTTGAGCGACGAGGCAGGCAATGAAATAGCTCTATATAAGCTATATAATAAATAGAAATGACGGTCTGTTCAAGTATTTTTCATTTTACAACAATATTCAATACATCAAGTGCGTATGTAGAGGAAAACAGAGTGGAATAATAATTAAATAATACAGCAAACTTGAATTAAATCTGTGCCCATCGATGCTTTCACCTGAGCTTTACTGTACTTTGAAAACTTTACATGTAACATTTGTTGGATGAGAAATATTTTAAAAAGGTAAAACTGCTCAAATTAGCCCTCAGCAACCACGGTGGGCGAACTGAGGGTGATATTAAACAAAAACCTAACTTCCTGCTCGGTGAGAGTGCCAGGATATTAATCAGGATGAGGTGAGTGTTTGGCATGTAAGGCGATGACCTTCCTCTTTTTTTTTTTGCTGTGCTAAGCTAATAATACAGCCAGTGAAATGCTACCTTTCCTCCCCCCTGACAGACTCAACACCTCTGGGTGCCCGCTGCATTTCTCACTTTCTTAAGGTGGGTTAAGCTGGAGGCCTCTCATGATTCCCACCCACCACATTTGATCAGCTGTTCTGTGGGAGTCAGAGAAAGGTCTCGAAGGTGGTGGAAGAAGGTGGTGGCGGAGAGAGCGGCCAAGCACCCACCGAGCCTCGTTTTTGCCAGCAAAAAAAACAACATTGTGCCAACCTATTTACAACCATTTCTCTCTCTGAGTGACACCCAGGTTTTTATCAACCACCCATCGGCACAATGCTGGACACTTGCCTCCGCAGCCCGTTTCAATGGACGGAAATTGAGAACTCAAAACAGACCAGTAGTGAAAGGAGATGCGGCTCCATCAGCTTCCATACAAACAATGGAGAATCTCCCAGTGTTTAACCTCTACTTCCTCCCGACACAGCACTAACAATGAGGCGCTATTATGACTGACTGCGTCTGCTGCTGCCGGGACCAGCCCCTGGATGAGACCAGGACGAGACCACATCTTCACATCGTTTGGCACTGAGCAGAATTATTTAAATTAGAAGAGGTATTTGTCCGATAAGAGAAAAACAAATCTCTAGAGATCCCCTACAGAAGGGAAATCAGAATTGGACATAAATATTGAATAACCACTGTGCTTGATAAAATGTATAAAACGTATATCTTACAAGGATAGGAACACCATTATAGACAAGAGCAACCAAGCCTTGTAATTCACAAAAACATGAAATAAAAGCAGTGAAATCACTCGATACTCACTCGTCTTCTGTTTTGGGATTACAGTTGTGTGACCATAAGCCAGTGAGCGGACAACACGACCGGTACCTCTCCGCAGACGTACTAAATGTACACTTGACAAATACTTCCCAACAGCATTTGTACTCTCGGTATATCAACAAATTAGGAGGACGTTTCAACCGAAAGAATGAAGATAACATTAACGCTACACCTGCAGTGCATTCAACGCCAGGCAACCCGGCAGAGCCATCTCCTTTGCTCATATTGTTCCCTGATGAGAGATTTAGAAATGTGCAGCCCGAAGCACAAGTGTTTGTTTACATCATAAGAAATAATACTTTCTCAGACAAGGGGTCTCTGCGGCCTTGATAAGGATCACTGGTATTTATTACACCCAACAGAGCCTTTGCAGTGAATTGTTTGATAGTAATAATCTAGCACACGCTAGAGAGGATTTCTGAATCTAAGTGCTAATATTACCCATTTTCTTTTTTGCATAATGACAAACAATGGAGACAAAGCCAGCGATATGAAGATAAACAGAGGGCTGTCAGACCATAGGCCACAAAACTCCCTGCAGAGGACAGTTTAACTGTGGATGGAGATCTTGGTTATACTATACAATGAGTATCCCTTGAGACTGACATTGTGCGTCCTGTAATTGCCCCGAGTCTGCCTCTCCGGTCACAGTCTGCGCTGGGGGTGACATGTTGTCTCAAAGGCAGAGAGGGGAGAGATAGCTACAGACCAATCACAGCCCAGTTAGTCAAACCTCCATCAGCTGGTCACAGCTCCATCTCCTACGCTACTCCTGGGGAGGGAAGCCACACCCACACACCCACACCCACCCACCCA
>JAVQJF010021719.1:0-18577 GCA_036023855.1 Gadopsis marmoratus
AGTGCAGCATTCGTGACATCAGTGGACTCGTCTAGTTGCAAAGAGAAAAATGGGCTACTTTTTATTCTTTCCAGAAGCTGATGCTGTATGTCTGAGGCCATGTCCGCGATACGGTGACTTGCGATGGAGTATATGAGAATGTCCCTATTGAAACGTAAGCTTTGATTAAAATTTTTTCATTGACTTGGCAGAGTGGCTACTCCCACCAATTTTAGTGTTATGAAATTGTGCATAAGTAGCCAATGTTAATAGGTAGCCAACTGGTCAGTGGCTACCAATTAACAATAGCCTATTAACAGGCATGCAGGGTCCAAAAAGATTCCGGTTTACCTCCAGACAGGTGTCATGCCATGCTTCCCTCTTGTTGTAAGAGGGAAGCATGGCGCTTCCCTCTTACAACACTTTCTCCAAGATACACCTCTAGAAAAACATATTTCCTTATACGGGAATTGTTTTTTGCTGAATGCAAAAAATGGGATTTAGCGGGCAAGTGGCTGTCAATTTAGAACAAAATTCACCAGTACGCACGTGTCATTAATCCAATAGCAGTTTTGAATGCACACTTATTTGTGCACACAGTAAAAACAGTTCTACATGCATATTAGTGAATGAGGCCCATTGTCTTTTTTTATGCCAAATTTGTGCAGCTTTGCAAACATTTTAAATGTTCAACTGCATACAAAATATGACATGTATACACATTAGATTCCTGAAACGCTTGGACGGTACCTACTGAAAGGCACAAGAGCCACACAGTAAAAAACAGAGTGTCAATTTAACTCTTAGAGAGTTGAATTTAACTCCGCTTTTGGTCCCAATTGAAATTAGAATAAAGTTTACTCTATGGCCAGTGTCAATTTTTCAGTTAATTCTACTCAATTCAGTGTCAAAATTAACAATGAAATGTGTAAAAATATTTAACGCTGTGGTTTGTTCACACTGTTCAGAGTAATATGATTACAGTTTACAGAGCTATTTTTGCTCCAGATTTAGTTTAAAAATTACACTCTAATGTGTAAGAATATTTAATATTTATTTCTCTGCAGTTTTACATATTCATCATATGGTGCTATATTACTAAATTGCTGTGATATAACCTATCAAATGGACATAAATGCAAACATACAAGGTTACAGTAACAGCATTTATTATGTCTCTCATTTCCTTGTCATATAATTAACATAACGACCATTACAATTTTAATACAGTGCTCACCAGAGAACTGCATTATGGGACCAAAAAGACAGCTGTATCATTCACCCCATATGACATTTGTATGTCAAAAGGCCTGGGATAATGCAAGTTGTCGACATGAAAGACAACAAAATCTTGCTTTGTCCTGGTCACTTCATAGGCATGGAAATGTTCTTGAAAGGTCAGCGATGAGCTGTATGACGTACCAAAGACATAATGGGCCTAAAAGAATTTGTCAAGGGCTCCCACTGAACCTGTCGCCTTACATGGAAGTGCCTGCTTGTCAATCACAATGAAGAAGGCATGAATGCTGTCTTCTTGTGGGTCCCTGAGCAAGAAGGTAAGGCTGACTGCTTTGGGTGACGTTGTCTAGATGCTGCTGTACACTGGTTCCAGCCTACAACACATTCAACAGCAGTATTTAGTGACCAACCTCTGACAATAGATCAGATCACCTCATTGTGCGTGAAATGGAGGTGATGGAAAATATATTTTAAACAACATTTTAACATACCTTTAGGAATTTGATGAGGTTATCGACAGCTTGAGATGCAGAGATCTTTCCTGGTCTCTTTCATCTTTGTGCAGATGGTGGTAGCAGATGTAGCAGCAGCAAGATAGCAGACATGTCACTGTCCCTGCCTACAGGCCGACAAACATCAGATTAACATTATGCCACAAATACATTAAATTGGCACAATTTCCTACATAACCAACAATGGCGATTAAAAACAGTCGAAGTCATACCATTCTCAACTTCAGCAGCTGACTCACTATTGCATATTAACTCCAAGAGCTCTGTGGTGGGTACCAGTCAGTGGCTTTCCTTTACAACTTTTGCTTTGAGATAGGTGGGCCACCTCTCCAAGAATTTGTTGGCAGGGACCTCACCAAACAGGAGTCTGAAATCCTGTTCTATCTGTAACGCAAAAATACAGTACATAGAAAGGAGTGATGAGTGACGCTGCATGCTGCATGGAATATTTCAGTGATTCAATGAATTAAGATTAGTCTTATGAGTCCTCTTGCATCCAGAAACCACAGACAAAGACATCTGCTGCTTTCTTTTCATTGTTGACCATTCAATGACAATAAATGAAGTAGCTTTCATGTTCTTACGGATAGTGTCTTCATCCGCAGAGTGTCTCAAAACAGCAATAACTGCTTCCACATCCTCATCTGGTCTGGATCGACCATGGCCTGGCCCACCAACTGAAGAAAACACAAAATTATATCGACTAAAATTGGTTTATCCTGATGTTCTAACTAACCTTCTTTCATGAAGGCATCAAATGTTAGGTCAGACAGCCTAACATACTTCAAAGTTAATATTACTTAGCTGCTACAGTATGAAGACAGAGAAGTAACAGGTTAGTTACTAGTGAAAATCCTTTATCAACCAGTTCTGGTAACTCATGAGTTACTGCAAATGGGTCAAGTGTGGATTGCAACCAATGTTGTTTCATAACTTTAGCCTACTTGCCAAGTATTGGTCCACTGTTATTGCAGATTGCTTGATTTCAATGAACAACAAGACATAGTTGATATACTTGAGTCATGATTAACAAATCCATCATGCTATAAGTTAATTTTTACAAAATAGTACACATTACTCACTAAATAAGGAGTGAAACTCAAAATCAGTATATTCCTTTGGCATTTGGCTTAAAACAATATAAACCAGTAGAGTTAACTTTATGGACACAGAGGTAACATTACCCACTTGTTTCAAAAACCTTTTCGCCTAGCATGGAAGCTTATTAGTGTTTATTAGCATACTAATCAATTATCATTTGGTTGTTAAAACTATGCCATAAGACAGGTGGCAATAATATTATCTCTGCAGCATTCAGAAGACGTACGTAGATAACGTGTTATATAGGTGCATCTTATCTCAATGACACGATATCGAATGTTAGCATGTAGCTACTCGACAATACCATCAAACCGATGGGTACATGTTGCCAACATGTCCTCAATCGACATCAGTGAACCTATAAAACCTGTAAAGCGTGCAGAACTTTACACTGACTTTTAACTCTACAGTTTTTTTCTAGCTGGTTTACTCTCCATGGAGTTGTAATTACTCTATCTAGGTTAATTAATATAGGTTGACTCCATATTGTGTTTTTAACAGTGCAATGAGTGAAGCGGTGAATAATGTACCTTGAATGCATCTGAGTCTCTTCTTCTTATTTGTCAAGGTTGCCAAACTGGATAATTCAACAGAAGTGTAAAAGTGACACAGCAGCTTTTACAAGGTGCGTCAGTATTGTGTCTGTAGTAAGAGTGACAATAAATAGGAGGTGACCTTCAGAAATCAATGGCTATGGTCTTCAATACAAGAAAGGACAGGTTGTATTAGGAAACAAAATCACAAACCAGGACCTAGACCCTCTTGACACATAAGACTTAAAGCTTCTAAAACATCTGCGTTTTTTGCTAAATTAAAAGGTGATATAGTATTTGTTTGCATTTTCTTATATTAATGACCAAAAAATGAGACGGAATCTCACACTATCACAAAGTAAACACACTGTTCTTTTACGGCATTTGATCTCGTTAGTATTGTTTGTACGTCTTTTAGGAGTTAATAACATTGGTACGTAGTGATTTACTGGAGCACATCAGATTTCAAACAAAAGGGTAATCTCACCCTCTTATATCATTACCTAAATGAATAGCCTCCGTGATCAATGCCCAACACCAGAAACTGCTGCAACTGATGTCCCAGCAAAATTATTTTGCATGTGAAATAATGTGATGATACAGCGGAACAATGTTACACAGCTAAATCTTCATCTGCGCCTGCGTCTCACAGCTTTGTGCCTTTTTGCCTTGTAGTTCATACAGCAGTGTGGCAGCAGGTCCCTGTGTTACGCTGCTAATCAGCCTGTAATCCCTGTGCTGCTGATGTGAGAAGTGATGCTCCATGCGACTCTATCATTTTCTCATCAGTGCTCTCTTTGTCTCTGTCTCTATCTCTGTCTCCCTCTACATCTCTGTCTGAGGGACTGTTGCTTCTGTGATTGGGCCATTGTTCTGACTCGCTCACAGAACCAGCCTGTTGGGCATGTTTACATGGATTCATGCTTCTAGGCTGCTGGCTAATGCAACACCTTTGTTCTTTTAATTGCTTGCTGTTCCAGCCATAGGCTGAAAGGAATGAATAATGTCACATCTGCAGAATATTAAAATTTCCACCCAGTGAAGAACTTCCTCACTGTGAATATGAATGTGCCTAGGCAGCTCGGTATAAGGACAGTAGCTCCTTATACATAAACTGTCATTTTGTGAACATCTCGTTGCTCCGATTTTAGCATTGTTCATGTTCTATTGAAAGATGTTATCAGGTTGCATTACGGCAAGTGTAGGATCCAATGTTTCTGGAGTGCGACAAATACCAGGGACTAAAAGGAAGGATCTTTCTGCCTCTGCTGCTCCAGTTTTGACCAGTTTTTTTAAAAATCTGCTTTTGTCACGTCCCCCAGATGTAGAAGTATCACCCAACCCAGGGTCAATGTGAATGAATGGGCTGAAGCAGTTTTGAATCAGATTTGTGTCAATATCCCTAACTATCAATGAAGAAATCAACAAGAAATTACTGAGCAGAACTTTAATGCTAAAACCAAGAGTTTTTCCAGCTCAGTGCTCAGTTATTATTATACTTTATTAATCTTGTAGAAATGCGGTCAAGTTAGCTAGTGCGTACTCAATGACCTGTGCTGCTGTTTAGGATGTCCATATCTGCCAAAACTGAAACTACATCCTGGGCATCGAGCTGTCACTCAAAAACTCATCAGCCAATGGGGACACACCCCTGAAATGAAAACACCAATGAAAATCCGGCAGTGTAACTGAGAGAGCTGGCAGCGTAACCGCAAAGCCGACAGTGACAGGAATGGTCTGCTCAGTGAGAGAGAAGCAGAGGCAACTGTCAACAAAACGAAGGAAAAGACCAATAGTTTACACCATTACACAAAACATTTGTTTCCTGCTTTGAGGTACATTTTTTTTTTGCTTCAGTGAGATTTATTCTGTCACATTCTTATTTTTGATTTATATTTACGATGTTTTGTTTGATTATATTGACACAAATCTGATTCCATAAAGCAGCACATACTAGAACACTTTTAACTGGATTACCAAATGTTTCTACAAACAAAAGACAACAGAAAGAATTTAAAATATGCTACAGTCAGGCACAAATCCTACACATAGGATCTTTATGTGTGTATCTGACTTTCTGTATGCCACCCCTACTGAAATCTGTGCTCCATCTAGAAACGCCTGCATTTACCAGTGCTCAGTGTTATTCTGTTAGCTGGGAAAACACATCATACAACATGTAACAGCAGAGATTCAAGGAGTTGCACTGATTAATTGACAGGGAACATCAAGTTTATTCTTCAGGTCCGATTTCATTCAGAACACTGCCACTGTGCAGCTCTAGCTCAAATATCTTCTTTCACTGCCAAATCCTGTTCTCCTCTGCTGCAGAGTAGATGAAAGGGTGTTAATAGCTGCTCCGTCTGTTAGCTTCTCAAACACGATAGATCGATAGAGGATGATGGGTGTCTTTGTGTGTGTGTGTTCCAGGGCTGGAGGTACGGAGGTGAGGGGCAGTACCCGGTGTTAGCAGTGAAGGGAGGCTTGACATGAACAGGAAGCTCCAATAGAGCGCTTCATGTTGGGCGATCAGACTCCCCCGCTGCAGGTTAGGAGGAGGAGGAGGTGGGGGCGTGGTGTGTGGGGGGTCTGGAGAGAAATGAGGCAGAGCTGTCAATAAAGAGCAGCTCTTTATCCTCTGTTAAAGCTCTATTCATTTCATTACTGTCAGGCTTGTCTGGTGAAAGAGGCATAGGTAGTTTTCCCTGGACACTTTTTGGTACGAGGTGAAGTTAGAGAGCTGCCAGGCTGAGGCAGGGTGAAATAGGATAAGGCCGAATGAGACGTGAGGCGGGGTGAGATAAAATGAGACTAGATGAATCACTGTACCAGAAGAAAAGCCTTTTGGTGGTATGTGATGTTGGATACAGAGACTTACACCCCTGAATTAACCCAAGGGTTATTTCAGCCTCACAAAGGACGTGTTCCGTTGTTGTAAGGCAACATTTTCTTTGGAGAAGACTGCGGAGCTGGCTAGTCTATTGAGGGAGGTTGGTTACTATCAGAGGCAGACAATTACAGCCCCAAATATGTATTCAATAACAGACAAAAGTCACAGTCTTTCTTAATTCAAAGTATTGTTGGTTTATGCAGATGTTTGAGAATTGTAAGTGACTCTTTCAACCCGTCGCTCTGTGCTTTCTACAAAACCTTGAGCTTCCTAGATTCTTCAAAGTACAGTTTGTAGGCACTGTTGTTTTCTAAACCCAAATTATACTTTCCCTATGGTCGCTGTGGTGTAAAATTCATCCTCTGCCCATATCCATGAGGGTCCATGTGGATAATCTGCATGCAGCTCAAAATGTATGACGATGCACATTGTTAGCACTGACATTCCTGTGAACACATCTGTTTCACATAAGCCATTTGCGAGTCCTGCTCACACGTAGATGGCAAACAGAGTATGACAGAAGCGTGCAGATAAATTGGCCAAGCTCTTGTTGCAAATTTCAGCTTGCATGTTGGGAATTTGATGAAATGATCCCCAAGACTGTCAACAACATGTAGTGGGGGGAAAAGAATCCGTCCAAAAACGAATTCTTGCAGGACTTTATGTGAAGTTTAGTGATGTGACTCTAATCAAAGTCTACATATGGTCCAGTGTGCTGTCGTCAGCGGCTTTGCTTCACTTTGACAAAGAAAATGTGTAATATTTGTTGCTTTATTGTGTGGTGGTGTCAGGTCTTTAGGTTCCAATAATCTTAAGGTCTGTTTCCAGCTTGAAAAGAAGGACACTGTCACAATTTGTACACATACCATTAGAGCATTTAATATTATATAATTCATTGTTAAATAGCAATATAATAATATAATAATTACGACCAAAATGTGTTTAAAAGTTTTAAATGTTTTTCACATATAAAAAATATAATGCATTTGTTAATTATTCTAATTTGATATATGTGTGGTTCTTGAGATGATTGATGTAGCTTCTGATGTAACTTATTATCATTAAAGAAAAAAAATGGCCAGATGGACGCACAGTTTGATTAAAGTGTGCTTAATTGTGTTTGTTTTGAAAGGAATCTTCATTCTGTAGAGCACACCCTGCTTTAGGATTGTTTTGTTACTTCTGACAACTTATCTTTATTAGTTTCTGACAACTTATCTTTGACTCTATCCCACCCCCAAGCTTCAACACAGAATCACTCTCAATGCACAAATGCAATTTTTCTTTTTCTGACAGGCCTACAGATCATTATGATTGATCAGTGGGAGGTTTCACTATTTGGTGTCTTTGTCTAAACTGCACGCTGTTGTCGCCACGTTCCATTCATCTGAAATCTATAACAGGGAGCTGGACAGGGATCCAGTGGTGCCTGTTGTCAAAGTTACAGCCACATTTGCTTTGTTGTCATTTGAATCTTTGGGGTTGTTTCAGTCTGTAGAACTGGCTTTAAGACTCTAACTATTTTGGTATTAATGGAACAATATGCCTATTATAGAACTGGATGGTGGACACCAAGACCTCTTGATTCTGATTAGGCAATCTTTGAACACATTATTTAATTTCGATGCTCACTGTGTGCTGTTTGTAAGGATTTAGGGACATTCAACCATGATGCAGTTTTTGTAGCTTGTGTGCTGTTTGAAATAATATTCTATTTAAATTTGGAAGTTGGTTGATTCACTGTTGCATGCATTATACATTTTTGCTGCCTATTTTGTGTGATGTATCAAGGATCGAGGAAATCTTTATTGTCCTCAAGGGGCAAATTGGGATACAGCCAGAGATGCAGCACAAAAACAACAACAGGACAACAAATAGACAATGGTACAATTAGCAGCCATCACAGATTTGTGACATTGTTATTGTTGTTATTGGGTAGGTGGACCCACCACTCTCTCACAACTAGGAACCCTCTTATTGACTCTTATAGGCTTCCTCATTCTATTAAAAAAGCATGATTTAACTGATACTATTTTAGACCCCTGCTATGCCAAATATTTAGAATGTAGTAGCCTCAGCATTGATTTATGCATTTGGCCATTTGGGGACAGCACAACAAGCTGTAAACAAATACATGTGACATAGCGTATTTTCACCGTATAAAGTTGATATGGTGACGGTGTTAGCAAACAGTTACCTCACCCAGCAGACATAGAGAAACATTGACATTCATTCGGAGTCATGTTTTTATCCATCTGATGTATGTAAGTTTGATATTCAGCTGTTTTGTTCTGCACTCAGTATGCACTGATCGACATTTTTGTCACCCGAGTCCAATTTCAACATCTTAACTCAGGGTTTCTGCTGGTACCAATCCGATACCAGTGGTCTCTTTTACCAAATTTTGAATCTATATACCTCACTGTGTAGAACTTAATGGAATCATTGGTAATTAGGAATATAAGTTAAGATGAGGTCAGGGTTGCTGTGGCTCTAAAGGTTAGCCTGCTTTGACTTATTGAATATGTTTGTGGAAAAGTTCAATTCAATAACTAAATTGGCTTTGGAATAACTGACTGAGGAGAGAATCTGTGACTTTTTTTAAATCACTTCTTAAAACCCTTCTTAGAAGTGCTTTTATGTGATGCCATCTTGTCATTGTCTTTTAATTGCTTTTACTCTTTTTAATTATGTTCATTTATTTATAATTGATTTGGTCTTGTTTGTGTTTTGCCTTATCGTTTGACTTTGTTATATTGCTTTCTGAGTGTCCTGCTTTTGCTTTGTTATTAAAGGTGCTATATAAATAAAGTTATTATTAATTAATTATTATCATTACGCTATTAACGGGCTGTGTATTGGAACTGACACCAATCAGATTTACTAGATTAATGCACCTCTACAAACTCCTGAGAGCAATATCTGGCTTTGTAGCTGCTAAATGCTCCACTATCTTCATCAGTTAATCGCTAACTTTGTCTGTCCTTTGGGCAGGTAGCATAAAGAAGGTTTACCAAAGATTTTTCAATGAAAACAGCATCCTGAATGAGATCACAAGAGCAGTGCGACTGAAACAAAGCAGAGTGCTATTACTGCTGTGAGGGTTCATCACTACAAGTGACTCTTTCATTTTAAGTCATTGCTAATATAAACAAATGCAACTTTAAATAAAATAAACATATGGCATGTTAATGTTGCAGTCCGGCGTATTTATCTAACTCACTTGTATCACTTTCCCAAAACTTCAATCAGTTTAGCTGTGGTGTATAACTGAAGGTTACATTAAACTCTGCGTCTCATAATATTAACTAAAGCTTCTGTTGACAAATGTACTTATATATTCCTCAGTGCTCAAAACTGAGAACCTTTTGTTTTTCATACAATAACTTTAACAACAGATGACAATGTCCCTAAAAAGCACTCATTTCAAATCAATCAGTGCACTCAGCTGAAACTATGCAATTGTTGCTGAAAGACGGAACCAGCAGTGTGCATTTGAATGATATTGTTTACCATCCTAAAACTATTATCCATGTCATAGCTTTTCTTTAAAGAATCATTGGTTATAACAACTTACAATGGCAAAGCTACTCAAGGGGAAGCAGCCCTGCATGTAATGTAAAAGAGACGTGTAATTGAAGAAATGGGCCAAAATATTAATATACTGCTATTTCTTTTGAGTATGTGTAGCCTGATGTACATCAGAGCCTTGTATGAGTTGGGTGCTTATGTCCTCACTGGGTGTATAATATAAAGGGTTAAATATGTGCATAGGTTGTCTGGGATGTACATATCGTGTGTATTTCAAAACAAACTTTAACAAGCCAAAACAAAGAGGAGTATTGGTCATGGAACTGCTGTTTGTGGCTCATTCCTGATAAAGGGGAGTAATGAATGACTGCAGGTGTTGCCTTTTTTGTAATTAATAGTCATATAATTGGACAAATTAATGAGGTGGCAGATGAAATATTGGAGCAGACATGTGAGGAAAATAGTTGTCTCTCAGGAAGAGACCAATCTGAACTTGTGTAATGAAGAAAAACATAACTAAATCACTGTCTCCCCCCTCCATCTGCCTCTATTCAACCTGTTGTTCTCCGTGGCCCGAGTCACTGCAGCATTCTCAGCTTACAGCGTAAAAAGTAGCTGCTGATAGAGATTTCTCATTGCGGAGGTAAATAGAATTAGTGCAATCCCATTCTGTTGTCTGATCAGATGCAAAGTCTAACTCATACCTTGTCTCTTCCATTTTGCAGGTTCTTGTGAATCTCGGGTGTTGACTGACGAAGCCATGGGTCTGTCGCTGGATCTTTGAGAGCAACCTTCCTCCCCCTCCTCCTTTTCCTTCTCTTCTTCCATTGCGCTACTGAACTGGTAGTTGATAGTCATCAGAGACCAGAAACCGGCCATCAACCTATGATACCTTTTCTTTCCCTTCATCTGCAAACCATGACAAGCATTGTTCCTCAGATTCCTGGCCAAGCAAGGTGGCCTATCACAGTGCTGCTTTTGTATTTTGCCCCTTTGCTGCTGATGGAGGGTTTATGCCATGCAGCCCCCTCAGGCCCAGAGTCTGACTCTTGCTCCACCTTAGTCCAGAGTCGGTTCTTTGGCTTCTTCCTTTCATCATCAGTGTTCCCCACCATGCCATGTTCCTGGACCCTGCAGAACCCTGATCCACGGCGCTACACCATCTTCATCAAGGTCACTAAACCTACCGAGAACTGCGTGCCATCACAGCTCCGTACCTTCCAATATGACTCCTTCCTGGAGACCACACGCACCTACCTGGGCATGGAGAGCTTTAATGAGGTGGTGAGGCTGTGCGATACCTCTGCCCCGGTGGCCTTCCTGGAGGCTGGAAAGCAGTTCCTCCAAATGAGGAAGGGACCTGCTCGGGCAGGCACGTCAATCACAGATGGCGACGGAGATTTCAAGACAGAGTACCTGGTGGTGGGAAAGCGCAACCCAAGCATGGCAGCTTGTCAGATGCTGTGCCAGTGGCTGGAAGACTGTTTGGCCTCCAGTATGTCTAACACACCCTGTGGCATCATGCAAACTCCATGTCTGTGCTGGGAGCCGCCACCACAGCTCAGCGAGGGGGATAGCTGTTATCACAATGGAGTTTACCTGGAGAACTGTTTACCCAGAGGAAAAGATTCTGAGATAAATGGTAAGTAGAAAAGCTTTTACGTTGTTTAACTCAACCAAAGTTGTAGAATATTAATTGTGGATGACATCATTGTTCTGCAGTTTCCAAAAGGTCTTAGGCGCTAAGATTAAAAATTGTATCTGCCTCTCTGTAAAACAATAAGGAAAGATGAGCCTTGCTTTCAGGAAGATACAGGCTTTTTTTTTGTCTGACCCAGAAGGGTCAGTCTTGGAGTTTAGCATGCTCTCAGCAAAATGGCATCTTCAGTAGCAATCAAGCAAGTGAAAATGTGTAGGATTTGTGAAAAGTGAGGATAATTGTGTGACATTGGCTCAGAAGCGAGTGAGTGAGAGGTGCTTTGGCTGAAGTAGAAGAACGAAAGAGGGACAGAAAGAGGCAAATGGAAGGTTTAGAGTTTCATCTGATGCAAGTGAGCTCTGTGACCTTGCGAGGTCGGCACCATATTCCATCCCTCTGTGGTCCAGGGAGAGACACTCGATCGGCCTCTGGGATGTTTCCTGTGGAAACAGAGTAGAATCAAGTGCTGACATTGTATAGCTCTGGGGATGCTCAGAAGGTGGGGTGAGGTATAAAGGGAGACAAAAGAGTGAGATAGATGGAGGGAGGCAGAAATGCGATTGGATAAGGGCCTGTGGATTGAAGTCTAATTGTCTATTGCTTGATCACGGTTCCCCTTTCCACCCCGGCAGACAGGATGTGGTCTGACATCTCTATCCTGGGTTCGTCATGGAACATTTCTCGGGTCCCCTTTCTCCCCCTAACCTTTCCACCATCTATCTATTACTCCTTCCTCTGCTTTTCTTAGTTGCTTCCCCTTTTCAGCCTGTGGTCTAATTCTCTCAGTTCTCCTCCTCCTCCTCCTCGGTGCCACCATCGCTGCCTCCCCATCTTTCCCTCCCCAGGCTGATAGTGTGCTGATACTGAGCCAGTCGTGGGAAGCCAACCAAGTAGAGAAGATGTTGCAGTGGGTATCTCCTTCCTTATCCTCCTCCAGTCTCCAGAGCGGCTAATATCCTCTCGCCACCCCAGCCTCCTCTTTGCTAGTTATCGCACTTATGTAATCCCGCTTATGGTGCTCAACAGCGGGGTGTGGGCTGTTTGTGCCTTAAGGTGTGAAAAATAAAAAATAAATATACCATCAACTGTTAGCTCTGTAGAGATAGGAAGAGAAGGAAACTTTATATCTTTTCTTGACCATTTATGTGCTTTATCCCACAGGGATAGCATGATGATCCCAGGTTCAGAGTGAGCGTGTGGCTATGGAACCCTGTGTTGAGCTCAAATGGAGAGGCAAGCAGTCTGTGAATATTTGACTGGATGGGTGACTGGATGGATTCAATTGGGGGATGAAGATAAAAGAGGATGGGGCGATGTAATGGATTCTATGTGGAAATAGGTTGGGGAGCCAGCCAGTTATGGCCTGCTGTGCTGTGAAGAGGTGAATAGAGGGGTAATAGTTGTGAGTGATGAATGAAGGAAAGACAATAGATACAGAGACGAGAGAGGTAGATTGGGGGAGTAGAATAAAGAAGAGTGAAGAGCCTGACAAGAGCTGAGAGGTGGAGTTGTCTGAGGTGGACGGGGCTTGATGAGGATAGATAGATGTTGCTTGGGTCTGGCCATACACAGCTGAACCTGTTTGGTCTCAGCACCAAGGAGTTCATAGATTACAGTGTGTCTCCCAGCCTCCTTCACTCCCTCTCTGCAGAGGGACTGAAGGTCCCGCCCAGTAGCAGATGGAGGGGTGAGCCCTGCTGTCAGGACTCAAGCTCTGCTCATGTCCAGCTCACGGTGGATAGAAAAAGAGTTTGGAATCTTACAGGCAGTGTGCTCAACCTTTCCTCATGGCGCTATTTACCAAAAGAATAAAAGAAAATTCATGGACAAGTCCATTGAAATACAACTTACATTTACTACCTACAAGTAAAAGGAATACTTACAATATTCTTTGTTCAGTACAGTCTGTCGCTGAGAGGATAGAGAAAAGTTGGATTATCTTAAAGGGAAACTTTCAATTAAAGCCACTACAGTATGTGCAGAATATGACAGCTTTCCTCTGGTGCCCTCTGTAGGTAGCTTGGTAATCAGAGAGAATTGCCATGTGTTTCATTTGGCCTGATATCATGTTCATTTTAGTCAATTTCTCAGCCCAATAAATGTGCATAGTGGTCCATCCTCATATCACAATCTGAAATGTTGCCTTTTTAATCGACCAGAATGGCAGTCTTTCCCTAACACTAACCAAATGTTAATGTTGTGCAAACTTAACCACACCGTAATCATAGATTATTTGCTATAAAAATGATAATTCCCTAACCTTAACTACATGGTACTTGTCATAAGCAGATATTGCAAGGATCAAAAACTGGTATTTGACTGAAAAAACATAATTCAGTTTTTGGCATTGTCCAATATTGACCTTCCTAACTAGCAATTAGGTCGGGTTTTCTATTTGGAGACGTTCTTTTTTGTTTCACCCCAACCAGTTAGTAGCAAGTGCTGTATCTGCCTCGCTAAAGTCATTTTCAGTCTATACGGATTGGAGAAATGTGGTGATGGTGATAATTCTATTAATAATGCAATATTGGCTGTTCGGCCCAGTGAGTGTTGTCGACCTCTATGTGGGATTGATTATTTGTCTATTGACTATGTCAGTGGGATCATCAGCAGGAAGAGCTTAACCTGTATTGATTCTAATGTGACCTTTTGATCAAATTTAAAGGATGAAAGGATGCGTAACATGTTTTGTAAATGTTTTTATGACTATTACTGTTGTTTCAATTAAGTCTCAGTGTCCCTGAATAGCAGGAATCCTGGGGGACATAAAAGGAAGGATCCTAGAATTTTAAAATATTTGCAATTAGCAGCTTTAGTTATAAAAATGTCATTTTTTCAATGATTAGCTGTAATCAATAAGGTAATAATGCTACTAATTAGCAGGAGTCCATGTGTTATATGTCCAGAGCTCACTGTGTGAACACAGCTCCTGTGCTGTGTGAGAAATCTTTAACCTTTAAGTTGAGAGGACCGGTGATTTCAGAGCTATTTTTGGACTGTTTTGACATTCAAATGGTCAAAGATAAAGGATTTGGGACAAAATATTGGCTGAAGGTAACTTCAGATCAGAAATATTGTCCATGAAAATCCATTTTGGAAGACCTCTAATGTGGTGCATGTGTGTGGATATGGTGTCATTTGTGTCACAAAATGTGGTGTGGCATGTACAGGAAAGGATTCATTTGTTAGCCTTCAGTGGACAGCAGGGGAGGCAGTGAGTGATTAATGGATGGATCAGAGAGATGTGAGGAGATGAGAAAGCACATGAATCAGTATGAACAAAAGAGACACTATTGTGAGAGCTTTGATAAAGCGCCAGAAATGACCAACAAACTGAACATGAAGGAAGACAGATACACAACGCATGGGATCATCTCAGTCATGACCTTGGTTGCACATCATACGCTCTCACTTTCAGCTTTGCAGTCATTTTCAAGTGTGAAATATTTACCCAATCTTGGACAATAACCAAACAAGGACACGGTACCACAGACTAAAAGCGCTGTGAAATTTGCAAGTTCTTTACATGCTGGTATGGGACAAACAGATCGGGTGAATTTAAAACCCCGAATGTGCATGTCAAACTCTTTATCCCTTCCCTTTATCTTATAAAGTTTACATTTCTAGACCAAATACATCATAAAACACCAACAAGGCCCTTTTCAAAAGCTCCTCCGAATGTTGATAAGAGCTTCACACAGCTTCCTATTGCCTCAACTTGTATACTGTGTGCAGGCCACATAGTGCAAGGAAAATACAACAGAAAACCACTGTTCAACTCAAAACTGGGTATATTTCAACCACTGTGTTTATTAAACTCAACTGTAGACAACAAGCCTGAATGAATAATGCGCAGAGTCCTTCCCGACTCGTCTGTCGGCGAGCCTCCTTCTCTGCGACCGGTTCTTTTCTTACTCTGCGACTCCCAGTCTCTCTCGGCTGGTCTCTCTCTCCAATCAGCGCCTTCGCGCCTTTTGTCCCCAAAGTCCGCCCATCACCTGCTCATCAGGTGATGTGCCTCAGCTGGGTCGCACCTGCTCCTCCAGCTGCCTGATTGCACGGGGGCACCGTCGTCCTGCTCTCCAGCTGTGCTGGTTTGTAGTCCTCGCCTCTGCCAACCGGCCGGCACATGATCCTCCTACATGACGTCACAACTGGTATACCAAGTACAGCCCTCACCCACAATATATTGTTCATTAGTTTTTTAATGGAACTTTCATGCAGTTCTCCTTAACTCATACAGTCAGGAATAATCAGGTGACTACATCAGATTTACCAGGTATACATGTTCAATCGGTAAGCTGTCACTGGTGAATCCATCATGTCAACTAGACCATTGAAAAAGGCACTGCAGGATGTACTGTATGGAGCCTGTATATTGTTAATTACAGGGTATTACAAAATTAATAATAACAAAATGCGGATGTACTTTCCATCAGTCTGATGACTATTTGCCAGTTGTCCATCATGTGTTGATGTAAGTCAGATACACTTAGATCTAGGAATTGAGCATTTATAGCAAATGGTTATATACTTAGACTTGTCTAAATATATAGCGAATGTCAGCAGCAATGAAGACTCTGCTGGAGAACAAATGTCCCCTTAAAAAACATACATGAACATTAATCTTCGTTAAATTAACAACACCAAACTCTTGGCACATAAGGAGGAGGTTGGCATGGTCAAGGGAGCTGTAGCAGCACACAGCGTTATGAGGCATCAGAGTAGTCAGAAGTGCGGCTATAAAGGCGACCATGCGAATATTATATATATATGTATATCACTGTATGAATATGATTGGATGTTACCAGTCATCTGGTAGCCGAGCACCTAAAGACTGAGCATGAATAAAACAGCTGATGCCAGTCAGCCAATGCAAATTCAACTTCAGTGTTTTGCCCAAACCTACATGAAATGCTCCATACCATGAAATGTGTCCCCAATGTAATCACTTTGTCAGCATTTTGGTCATGAACTCTGAAATACTTAAGACTTCTGCTGTCTCCTTTTGGGTTCACTCTGGCTTTAAGATCCTTGAAATGGACCCACCACCAAGGATTCAGCTCTTAATTTACACACAGCTAATGTGTTTGTTTAAGAGCATTATTCTTGTGATAGGCTGTCCAGGGTGTACCCTGACTTTGGCCCAATGCAGGCTAGGACAGGATCGAGGATAAGTGGATTATAAAATGGAGGGTTAGAGTCTGCTGTCTTGTCTGTTTTGCAGATCATGGTTCTCTGGACATTGTTTGTCATAGTTACTGATGCTTGAACAAACAAGGATGATCTTGTCTAATCTACATTTGACAAGAACTGCCAACTCACAACAGAGTATATATAT
Source organism: Gadopsis marmoratus (assembly GCA_036023855.1). NCBI lineage: Eukaryota > Metazoa > Chordata > Actinopteri > Centrarchiformes > Percichthyidae > Gadopsis > Gadopsis marmoratus. The sequence goes on from JAVQJF010021719.1 coordinate 16,825, forward strand.
TTATTTTTTATCATTGTTTTGGACCCTGGGGAACATAATTTCCTCTCTTTTTCCCAGAACTTTCTTTTTGTCGCTTCCAGTTTTTGTCAAATCCTGATTCCTGGCTGAAATTGGAGTGCTGCACTTGTGATAGTGACGCAGCTGTCAACAAGCTATGACTACTTGGCGTGTGTGTGTGTTGTAAAGGTCCCCGTCACGGGGAGCTGTGTGTCAGGTCCAAGCGAGAAACGCTGATAAAAAATAATATGTGTGTTGTGTTTTCGCCACTGACACAACCGCTGAGCTTTGGTGACTACTGTCCCAACATGTAGAGTGTGACTGATACATCAGCTTGACACACACACACACAGATGTTTTGTGAATTTTATAGGAATAACTACATGGGCCCCATTCTACTCTAATCACTGATATGTGAATACGTTGGGCAGTATGCAACAAGACACTGCAGTCCGGAAATGCAAAAGATGTGTTTGAGATCATTTTGGAAACAATGTCATCGTTACATAGTTTGTCCACCAGAGAGCACTGACCAGTTTATTTTTTCACTGTCTTAAACACTTTTTTTTTTAAACACTCTGCACACCCATGTTAAGTGATTTTAATTAATTTGCCTGATTAGACCTCTTCTCATGTCTGTGTGGCTGTGTACACTGTGTTTGACTGACATCTCCCTCACTCTCCTGTTGTTTTTGTTGGGCGGGACAACCACTTCAACGTTGTTATTGGTGGTGATCAGTGACTTTATGATTCCCTGCAAAGCGTTGCCTTCGACTTGATTTGAAGATTTTATTGTATATATCTATACATGTAGCTGCGATAGCTGCTGGATATCACAGTAAGTAAAACCACTGACTCTGATACAGAATACCGTAGTTCAAGTCCCAGTCAGGACTATATACGGCTCTGGAAGAAATAAAGACACCACTGCAAAATGATCAGTTTTCTGGTTTTACTATTTATAGATATGTGTTTGAGTAAAATGAACTTTGGAAAATTTAGAGTGGTCTCAATTTTTTCCAGAGCTGTATATACACATGTATATACATGTATATACAGTATGTACTGTGGCAAGGTGGCGAGCTGACCCACAGCCCCCCAAGAGACGGAGCCCCAGGAGGACACACGGCAGAGTCAGCCAGGGAGTATACATCCCATGCACAAATTATGGCCAAAGCGCACCTGAGCGATAGTGCACCTGCCAGCCATCAGCTGATGACGGCTGCAGGTGATCAAGTAGTCGGCCCAGTGGCTTAAAGAGCGGCGGCCGACATATGCAAAGGGACCCCAGAGAGAGACGCCGGGAAGAGGATGAGGTACCTGGCAAGAGGCGGTCGGAGAGACCCCACGGAGCCAGAGACTGACATACAGTGAGACCTTTCCCTGACAAGGAAGAACTTTGTGTTTGAGTGTGTTCCACTACCTGATTCCCTTGCGTTTTGTATAAAAGTAACTCTTATTTGCACATATAACTGGCTTCAAGGTGAATATTGCCTCTTGAATCCTGGCCTACCACTTTAGACATGTACAGAGTACAGCATCAAGTCATTTAAACTTCTGGGATGTTGATCTGGTCAGTTAAGTAGCAGAGGGGGTTGTTAATCAGTTTCAGCTGCTTTGGTGTTAATGACATTAACAACAGGTGCACTAGAGGGCAACAATGAGACGACCCCCAAAACAGGAATGGTTTTACAGGTGGAGGACACTGACATTTTTTCCCCTCCTCATCTTTTCTGACTGTTTTCACTAGTTTTGC